>CAUYRT010090531.1:0-22370 GCA_963574885.1 Lepilemur ruficaudatus | reverse complement strand
ACTGCAGCCCTCCACAGGTGTCTTCTAAATGACATGAGCCCACAAGGGAATAATGAGGGCCCTGCTTTGCAGATGAAGAAATGACATGCGGTGAAGCCTCTCTTGAGTGAGTGAGCTGAAAAACTGAACTCATATCTCTGTGGCTCCAAAGCCCATGCTTTCTCAACTACACCGATTACCCTAAGTGCCCAAAACAAACTAAGGAACAGTACTACATTTTTGCTTCTGCAATGAAGTTTCAAATCTATTGATCCTACCACCTTTTAGTGTGCTCGCCACCTGCCTGTCCAGCGTCCCTCCAACTTTCCTTCTTCTCCGTCTTCCTTAAACTTGTCGCCATTGGGCACTCCAATGGCCATCTAACAATGCCTCAGACTGGCCCATGCTCTTGAGCCAAATCCCACCTGCAAACAGGTATTGTCAGCTGCTAGCATTTCGCCTCCCTCAGGTGGGGCATGTGTCATGTCACAGAGCCCATGAACTGTGAGCTCTCAGTAACACAGTGGCAATGATGACTTCCCACTCACCAGCTCTGCCTCTTTTTCAATTTCCAGTACAACCAGAGTCTGGGAGGGGGAAGAAGCGAAGAAATACAGAAGAAAAGCTAGGGATGACATGAAGAAGATGGGATTTCTCCTTCTTTAGGGACTCCTCCAATGGTGTCTCCAGAGAATTTAAAGAACTAACACATTTTATTCACTAATGAGTGGGTTAAAAAAAGTGTGGTATATCCATACAATGGAATATTATTAAGCACTAAAAAATGAAGCACTGCTACAAGCTACAACATGGATGAACTTTGAGAACAGTATGCTAAGTGAAAGAAGCCCATCATGAAAGACCATATATTACAGGATTCCATTTATATAGGATGTCCAAAATAGGCAAATCTGTAGGGACAGAAAGCAGCGTTGTGGTTTCCTGAAGCTAGGTAAGTTGGGGAAGCAGCAAGTGACTGCCAATGGGCTTCTTTTTGGAGCGATGAAAATGTTCTACAACCGATTGGGGTGATGGTTGCATAACTCTGTGAATATACTAAAAACCATGGATTTGGACACTTTAAATAGACAAATTACATGCTATGTGAGTTACATCCAATAAACGTGTTATTTTTTAAAAAAGGGTTCATGCACTGGCTAAGGAAGTGGGTTAAGGGGGACATTTCATGTGAAGCTAATGAAGCTTGAACTTCAGGTCCTTCACTTGCACAGGCCCTACCAGAATAACCAATCAAGTCACAACTAAATTTGAATTCATCATTTTTTATTCTTTTTCTTAAAGAACTACCCCCAACCAATATAAGCTTTAGGACCCACAAAACCGGGATCTGCATACATCATCATACATTATTTTTATGATCAGAAAAAAGTCATCATGACTTTAAACTTTAAAAAAATCATTAGCGCACCTCCCTTTGCACAGAGCTAGGGCCCCAAGGGAAACAGAGCCACTGAATCTCTTGAGATCTCCTCACAGTCCCCTATAATGACATCGCCACGTGACTTCATGGGGAATTTGACCGCAGACTCCGGCTGGAATAATTCATAGGTCCCTCTGGGCTTGAGAAAGGGAGAAACAAGGCCACACAGACCTCCCTGTCCATGTGGAAGGTGGCTCTAGAATACCGGTTTCCAGGAGCTTTTCCAAGAGTGAGCTGCTGAGGTGCATCATGAGGTTGTCTTAAAAAAATAATAATTCACCCATTTATTTTTTAAATCCATGACTTGACTTTAGCCTTGCGGAGTCTCCCTTCCCTTTAATATTTAAGGAAAACTGGTTCCAAGTCTCCAGTGCACAGATAGTGGGAAATCTACCCCCACCCCCCGTCAGCCCCACCAACAATCCCAGGTCTGGGGGTACTTGGGTCTCAGGTGTCCAGGAGCAAGACTTTAAAATCTGTTCCCGACACAGTTCTAAGTACAGAGCCAAACAAGAGGTGTTAGAGGGCAAATGAGCCACTGTAAACCATCCTTTCCTCAGGCCCTGGGGACTGGTGCGGGGTCTTAGCACGGGACATGCTTGCCTGCAGTCAGGAAGAGGATAAGGAGAACCCATCCAAACCGGCAGGGTGCAGGGAGGCTTTCTCAGGCTCTGGGTGCCCAGATGTCTAGAAAGAATCCGAGAAGCAGGCTGAGTAACAGGACTCCTGAGGTTTTGCCGAGAGAGGGACGCTGTCACTGAGAGACGACTCCTCTGGGAACCGATGTCCTCCCGCACCGCCTCTCTGCTTCAGCTGCATGATCCCTTAGTCAGGAACGAAGCCAGTTAGAAAGGGACGCAACACTGCTGAAATTCAGGCTCATGGAACATAAACAAAATGCCGTCTTTTTACATTAACATGAGATTTTGCCAGCGGCCAATCAAGAGGTCTCCTTATTAAGTAAATGGAACAGAATATTCTGGTCTGGGGTCCTGCCCGTGATCCTTTCAGGAGGGACTCTGCAGCATCTCAGTCTCTGAAGCAAGACACTCATCAGCATTCAGGGCCCATCTCTTTAGTCAAAAGCTTTAATGCCTTTGGGATTCCCCCAGAAACTGTGTGTGATTTTCAATACTTGAATGCCAAAAAGAGTCCCCAGATTTAAATATTAATAGCAAGTTATGCAAAATGGGAAGGAATTCAAGTTAACCCATGCTGCAAAGGATGCGTGAAGTGGGACACGGGTCCTGGACCCCTTCACGCTCTCCTGATGCTGCCTCCTCACCCAGCGTTCACTTCCCTACTCCCCAGGGATAACCTAGTCAGTACTGGTCAGACATTTTGCTATAAATACCATTTACGCCGTCTCTATCAAGGGAGAGAAAGAGCTAACATCATTCAGCCCTTCCCTCCTCTGTACGAGTGGACTCTGTATCCCTGATCAGATTTTAGCCTCACACAGCTGGTAATTAATACAGTTAATTGCCATTTTTCTAAAGGAGTAGAGGCTCAGAGAAGTTGAGTGACTTGCTCAAGGTAACCCAGCTATTATGTGGTAGAGCAGGGATTCCTACAGGTCTGTATGATGTCAAAGGCTTTTTTTCTTTCCACGATAGCACCCTTTTCCAACTCTGAACAGCAAAGGGATCTTTGGCAACTACCTGAGGCTATGAAGGATGTTTCTGAAATTTTTACTTCATTTAATTTTATATGAATGAGGGGTTTTCATGTAACTTTATAAACATCCTAGGAAAGCCATTGATGGAAAATTCAACTTACAAGTTTTTATCCAATCTCGTTTTCTCCTCTGAACTTCAAACCACAGATCTGATTTGACGTCTCCATTTGGGTGTCTGATGATGCTCCCAAATTCAACATGTCCAAGACAGTGTCCTGATCACCCTCAAAGCTGCTACTCCTGCAGCCTTCCCCAGCTCAGTCACTAATGACCCTGGCTCTCAGCTGCTCAGACCAAGAGTTCTGCTGTCCTCCCTGACACCTCTCTCGCTCACTCCCTACATCCCAGCCAGCAGCAAACAGTGTCAGCTGCACTTCCAAAATATACCCAGAATCCAAGCACCTCCCGCCACCCACCTGCCAACTTCATTCTTTCTCCTGAATTACTATTTGGGGTCCTGACTGGTCTCTCTTACCCTTGTTCTCCTACAACCTTAACACAGCAGCCACGGTGATTTTGTTAAAGTGTTGAGTTTTCCTTCCTTTTCCATGCAGAGGAAGAGCCTGCTGTCCCCTGCCCCTTGGGCTTGTGCTCTGGCCCTGGGTCCCACCTCCTGCCTCTCTCCCTTCCACCACTGCTCCAGCCATGTTGTCCTCCTTGCTGACCTCTCTTGCTTCAGACCTTCACCTGGACAGCCCCCAAGTCACCCCGGGCCAGCCCCTCACTCTTTCAGTTCTTTACTCCAAAGCCGCTCACAGAGAGGCCTTTCCTGGCTGCCTGTCTTAGTCCACTCAGGCTGCTGTAACAAAATACCATAAACTGGGTGGCATTTGCTGCTTACAATTCTGGAGGCTGGGAAGTCCAAGATCAAGGCACCAACAGACTCTGTGCTTTCTAGTTCCCAGACGGCGTCTTCTAGCTGTGTCCTCACACGGTAGACGGGACTGCCTAGCTCTCCCCGGCCTCTTTTATAAGGTCACTAATCCCATTCCTGAGGGCTCTGCCCTAGTGATCTAATCACCTCCCAGAGGCCCCGCCTTTTATTGCTATCACCTTGGTGATTAGGTTTTCAACAGATGGATTTGGGGGGGACACAAACATTCAGTCCATAGCACAGCTCTTTCTGACAACACAAGCCACACGTCCTCCTTCCCCTTCCCTGCTTCCTTTTCTGCCCACTTGTTACTGTCTAACACACTGTATATAAATGTGTTTATTTTGTTTCTTGTCTGTCTCCTCCACTAGAATAGAAGCTACAAGAGGGCAGGGAATTTCATTTGTTCAACAAAGTATCCCTAGAGCTTGGAAGAGCATCCTGTGCACAAGGGGCCCTCAGTCAGTATTTGTTGAGTGAATGAACAAATGAATCCTCCACTCCTTATCATATTTGTTGGTGCATACTATGTACAAAGAAACATAAACTTTATGGTCCCTACAGAATATAATTCAGCCAATGTTGGCTATGGCTCCAAATTCAGTTTCAGTAGGACACAATTTTTTAAAGTATTATTTTATAAAATTCCTACAAAAATATTAGCATTCAGGACAGCAAATTCTTCTTTATAGTACTCAATATATGTAGGTATTCGATATTTTTTTCAGCAGGGTACAGTGGCACATGCCTGTAATCCCAGCATTTTGGGAGGCCAAGACAGGGGGATCACTTGAGGCCAGGAATTTGAGACCACCCTGAGCAACACAGCAAGACCCTGTCTCTACAAAAAATTATAAAAAATTTTTTATAAAGAAAGTTTTTTCATTGACAAACTAATGAATGAATGAATGTGCAAATAAATAGGTGAGCCCATCATTCAAACCGGAGCTCTGTTTCTATAAGAATGTGAGTCTGTCTCGGGGAAGACACATCCTAGAGCCACTCGAGTTTCACAGTAGTGAGAAAGAATCAACATCCCCCTAAAACTTGGAACATACAGTCCTTCTGGAAAAGGATCCATGTAGGAAAAAAGTACCAATGTCATGTCATAATTAACTGCACAAAATCTAATTGTAAAGAGAAAAAAGTGCGTAGAGAATTAGTGAGAAGAGACCGAGAGGGAAAAGCCTGGGTTAGCAGTCAAATGCTGCTCTAAGAAAAAGGCAGATGGGGGAGGATGGGGGCAAATATGTATTATAATAACCAAGCTTTTAAAAAGTAAGAGTGAAGAGAGAATCTACTATAAACGAGGAAGATGCCTGAATCCATGCTGCCCTTAAATGACTGGCGATCTTCATAGAATCTCTAATAAAGATAACCAAATATAATCAACCAGGGGAGCTGGGGAGAAGACATCCTTACAGGGGGTAAGTGTTGTAACTCAAAAACTTTTAAAAATATTTTATTATAATGAGTTTCAGATATATACAAAGATATAGAGAATAGAATAATGAACCTCATCTACCCATAGCCCCATGACAACAGTCACAGCTAATCTTGTTTCCTTTTAGTGTTTTCCATCTCCCTCCTTCTCCACCAAATGAATTATTTTGAAACCAATTCCAGACATCACATCATCATTTCAATATGAACCTCTTAATAGGTAGGAAGGACATCTTCTAAATATTATAACACTATGAGCACACTTAAGAAAACATTAATAGTAGACCTGGAGATGCTGAAAATGAGCAGACAGGAACAAGATATATTCCAGTGTAGCTAACTAGCACAGGGCACCTCAATAAAAAATTCCAGTAGGCAGACAAATTCTGCGCCCTTCAGATTGGCACTGGCCCACTGACTGCTAGTCAACAGCTCCAGTTGCTCCTCTGTGGATTCAAGGTCACCTGGACATAGAGCAAAATTATAGCAAATCCAAGCTTTTGGAGAGGGCTGGCCCCCAGCTGTGTCACATAGCAGTGTGTGACACTTGGCAAAGCATTAAACTCTCAAAACCTGATCTATAAAGAGGGGACAATAATACACCTACCTTGTAGGGTTTTTGTAAGGACTGAATGAGCTTTTGCTCATATTCACTCAGCAAAGCATTTAGCACATGGCAAATGCGCAAAAGCCATTAACTTCTGCTATTAGCATTGGAAAATGTGGTGGGTGGGCATATTAAAGCCTGGATTAAGAGTGATGCTTTACTAAAATGCCTAAGATATTCAGTTTTGAGCCAGTCACTAAGGCTTCTGGGCAAATTTTGATTGTTGATTTTGATTATCTGAGTATCTTAGACTCCATTGAAATAGCCACTAGAAATTATTTATTTTGGCTTCAGCAAGACGTGTTACTCAAAAGTATGTGGTATTTTGATTGTAATGCCAATTTCAATATCTTGGCCAAGAGCATCTTAAAAAAAGGGCTAACTCTTAGTAAAAGCATCATAGCAGGGACGATGATCAGTGTGAAAGGAAAGACTATATTCCAAAGACCATTTTGGAGATGAAACAAAATTTTTTTTAGTCTTTTTTACTGATAAGACAAAGGAGTGAAACGAACCGGTGAAAAACTTAACAGGGACCATCAGTTGAAGGAAGTTAGAACAACAGGAAAAAGTAGGGGGAAAAAATCAAAGGCTTCATAAAATGGGAAAAAATGAACCTAAAAAACAACAGATTAAATCTAACAGCGTAACAGAAGCTAAAACAAATATTGTCTGGGACAGAGAAGCTCAGGGAGGGGGAATGCTGACCAAGACCCGAGGGCAGCCAAGAGCCCGAGGATGCGTACAGGGAGAGGGAAGCAAAGCCAGGCCTGAGGATGTCTATGCAGAAGAAGCATCACGTTGGCCCCTCTACACAAAATGCAATTAATTATTCTACGCGGGACTTCTGAGAGACAGAGAATAACTCAAAAAGAATGAAAGATGTAGGGGGAAAAAGCTGTTTAATTTATTTTCATGCGTTCTTATTGCATCAAGGATTTGAGGAGGTCGGATGGTAGGACTGCAGTTTCCATGGTTTCTCCTGCCTCTGGGACTTCGCACATGTTGTTCCCACTGCTTGGAATGCCCCATCAGATCCTACATCCGCTTGTCGGTTCTCATTCACCCTTTAGGTGTCAGCACAGACATCAGCCCTGGAAAGCTTTACCTGACTTCTCAAAACTGGATAGGGGGCTTCTCCTGGGCCCTGCTATGGCAATCTCAGCTCCGATCATATTCTGCCCCTCTGTTTCCTTGCCTGTCTCCCAGCTCTGTGCCGCAAGTCCCCAGAGAATAGAGCACGTGTCATGTTTCCTACTGTGTCCTCAGCATCCAGCACAGTGCCTCATCAGTAGTGGGCATTCATTAAATGCTGTTAACAAAAGAAGTCAATGCTTACATTTATCGGGTGCTTACTCTGTGCCAGATACCACACCAAGCACTTTCCATTTGATCCTTACAACCCTATAAAGTAACTGCTGTTATTTTCCCCATTTTAAGGAGGTAAACCTGGGGTATGTGATCACCATCACCCAGTTAATAAAGTATAGAGTTGGGATTCAACGAAAAGTCTTAGTCCATACCTACCCTCTTCATTGATCATACAAATAGAACAAAGGGAAGAACAGACAGAAAAAGATTAAAGGAGACACGTACGTAGCATGCTCAGGAGCTTCACTAAGCCATGATTAACAGCAAGGCGAAAATGTTTCATTTACTAGTACCTGAAAGAAGAAACAAAGCTTATTTTGTATAAACCTAAGGGATATAAAAATATCCCTTTTCTCTGGGTGGGAAAAATAAAATTCTCTTTTGCAAAATCGTCCCAAACAGATAAGGAACATGGTTTTATCATTTTTATGTCTGAACACATGAGATTTCCATGCCAGAATGTTCTTAAAAGGTAAATATAGGATGTTCTTTCTCATGGAATCATGTGTACATCAACATTTACATCAATAACCCCTCAGTGCCTTCCTTTAATAACTGTTAATGCCAACGTCCTAAAGTATCACCATCTGAGGCTGTTATTATCTAAAGCAGGATTCTTTGAGCACAAAAACTGGAGGTCACATTCTTTACCTTCTAGAATAACAAAGACTTTTTCTCTTCTGAAAAGAAAGAATCAAGGGAAGAACCAAATATTCTTTGGTAAGAAGTAAAATACATCATGAAAATTCGTTCTGGAAGTGTTAACCTTGTTTCTAATCTAAAAGCCAAAACATTTTAAAGGAAGATAGAATTAGTAAATTAGTATAGCTTCTCAGGAAACGTGACTCACCAATTACTGGAATTTTGCAAATACTGGCACATTAGGGACATATTTTTACTCCTGCAGAGTTAGGCCATTTATGCAAACATTAATTTTAAGCAAGTTTTAGGGTATTTTTATATTTCTTTTAAAAACTTGAGGGAGCTGGGTGCAGCGGCATGGGCCTGTAGTCCTGGCTGCCTGGGATGCTTGAGCCCAAGGGTTTGAGGCCAGCCTGGACAACATAGCAAGGCCTCATCTCTAATTTAAAAAAAAAAAGAAAAAGTTGAAGAAATAGGCTGGGCTTAGTGGCTCAGGCCTGTAATCCCAGGCATGGAGAGGCCCAGGCAGGAGGATGGCTTGAGGCCAGGAGTTGGAGACCAGCCTGGGCAACATGGTGAAACTCAAGCTCTACAAAATAAACAAAAATAATTAAAGGAATAGAAATGGTACTGAACATTGACTAGGTCCATACTTCTGGTCAGTTTGGGTTTACCTCTTTTGTTTGTGTGTGTGTGTGTGTGTGTGTGTGCCCAGTGCTGATTGTCATAATGCACAGCTTCAGAGACAACAGAACTGGGCAAGCCAGAAGAGACCAGGAGTAGAAGTTCGGCCAGACATGGAAGATCAGTGTAATGAGTGGGCCAATGCAGGGAGTCAACAATTATAGACAGACCCTCTTAGACCTGGGCAAGAGGACTCCTGGGACCTTACCACAGGTCTCCTCTGGTCCCCTTCTGACCATGCCCTTCCCCATGTCTGTAGGACCAAAGGGATGAGCCACCTGGAGCCAACTCCTCAGTTATGTTCCAGGTGTCCAAAGAGCCCACGCCTGCTTCCCAGGCCTGCGGGGGCCTCTCTCCAGAATCCTGAGGACTGCAGCCTGCAGAGCCCTGGGCCCAAGTGGTGGCCGAGGGTCAGCTTGGGTGTGTGGGATGGGATGTGCACACGCATAAGTGTTCAGCCTTTCATGGCGTGAGGCAGATCCAGGGCAGGAAGGAGCCAGGATTGGGAGAAGGAGAGTGGACATTGATCCTTTCCACTGCCACCTCCTGGCACGTAGCACTGAGTTGCCCAAGACTTCCAAATGCAAGCCTAGCGTTCCTTGTCATTATGAAGGGAGAAAGAGAAATGTGACGTGGCACCATCAGCCAGGCTGGTGTTATCAGGAGCTAGCCCCTCTCCCCGAGGGTCCATGGTGTTCTCCAGTTGAACCTAAACAATTTCACAGAACACCACATCAGACAAGGCCACTCCGTGACCAAGATGGTACAAGAGGAAAACAAGACCACTCTGTCATTATGTCTGAGCATAGACCAAAACAAGAACATTACCCAAACCACAACAATGACCACGGCTCCCTTTCCTGGCTAACACGAGTGACCACTGCCGCTTTACCAATCACAGCCTGAGCCCCGCTTTGTTAGGAGACCTAGTCATAGAACCACCCCTGCTTCCTGACAGCATCCATTTAATCCAGAGCAAAGTCATGGCCTCTTTGAACTCCCCTCCAAAGCCCCCACCATCAGCCCAAATCCTCTAATAGATTCTTGCTACACCTTCCGATTGAGATGCCTCACAGCTCCCCATGGGGTGCGGTCTGTCTCAGTGCAATGAGTCAATCCACTCAACTTTGCTCCCCTGCAGGTGTGCTCCTGGTGGTCTTTGCCCGGCGGGCATTAACAGAAGGTGTATTTGTCAATGTAGAACGGTAGCACATAGCGTATTTAACAGTTCATAAGCTTGCCTTACGAGGTGTATGCACTTAAACGTGTGGTATATGGCCTCCACCTGGACTCTCACCCAGCTCCCACAAATGTTCCAGTAGGCCTGCCCCTAAAGCAGGGCTTCAAGGGACAGCATGTCTTACTGTCACTGTACCTCTGGAGAGCAAAGCCATGTTCCGAGGAGGTGCATTTGGGAAAGCCACAGACAGAGTGGTTTCCAGGGAGGCAATGAGGACAAGATAAAACTAGAGTAGGTTCTAAGGTAATGGGGATAGTGCTCCAGGGTCCGGGAAAAACTTTCAGAAGGTCAATTTCAGCAAGGTTATGACAGCCTCCAGGTATGTGCCCATTTGGAGATGGCCGGTGGGGACAGCAGACACTCTGCGTGAGACTGGGCTTCAGAGAGTGCAGTGGTTTCTGACACCGATGTGGACAGTTGTTCCCAGGGGCCCACCAGAGAGGAAGCATCTGTGTGGAGGAGTCGACACCTGGAATTCAAGGTGAGAGCTTCCCAAAAATGTCCACGCATCTGCAGGAAGTGCTTAGTTTTATTCTGATATTCCTCTGCATGCCACTGATTGTTCTGAAACTTTTATGGTATTAATACTATATTTTTTATTTGCCCTGAAGCAGCAGCTGAGGATGAGAGTACCCTTGAAGTAAGAAGCTCAAGTCATTTCCTTAAGTATTTATATGAAATTATTTCCTGGGTTTAAAGATGAAAACTCACCTGGATAGGTTTTAATTGGACAGGAATTGAAAATATTTCCCCCATGCCAAAATTTATTCCTGGTGTGTCTCTTAGTAAGGTTGTTGATACTCTAAGTATGACCATAGGTAAGTAAAACAAAAATGAAAAATAACATCCGAGGCACACCTATCGTATGTCCAGAACTGTGCTAGTTGGCTTATGTAAATTATTTCATTTTAGTAATGAGACAAGAATGGAAGGCTTAAGGAATTGAGTAATTGAAGCCATCTAGATTTGCCTCTTTGGGTCCTGCCCTTAGTAGACCCTTAATAAGGGACTTGAAAGTCATCCATCAGGGGTCAGCCAGCCAGCCAGTGCACCAGCATTCCAAACCGGAGCCCCTTGAATGAATCCACTTGAATGATTCCCAAGGCAGGGAGCTCACCACTTACCTCATCTGAAAGCCTATTTTATTTTCTTCCTTACTTAAAAAAAAATTCTACAGCAACTTGGATGGAACTGGAGACCATTATCCTAAATGAAGTATCTCAGGAATGGAAAAACAAATACCACATGTTCTCAGTTGTAAGTGGGAGATAAACAATGGGTATATATGGTCGTAAAGCATAAAGTCGTGTAAAAGACATTGGAAACTAAGAAGAGGGGAGGTTGGGGGGTGAGAGATAAAAAGTCACCTATCGGGTACAATATACACTATTCTGCAGATGGATACACTAACAGCCCAGACTCAAGCATTATATAATTCATCCACATAACCAAAAACACTTATACCCCCCCAAACCTATTGAAATAAAAATAAATCCCATACTTACAGAAAAATTGAAAAAAGAGTGCAGTGGATACTTTTCACCTAGGTTAGACAGTTTTGCTGCTAACATTTGCCCTCTCTCCTCTCTCTCAACGCATGCGTGGGCACACACACAAACTTTTTGGCTACACCATTGAAACTAAGTTGTAGGCATCGTGACACTGCACTCTTAAATACTTCAGCATCCGTCTCCTATGAATAAATATATTCTCCTAGATATTCACAGCACTAGCTGTTATTGCACACTTAGGGTAGTAACATCAATTGAGTAATACCGTCTAATATTCAGCCTCCATTTAAATTTCTGCAAGTGCCCCGGAAACAACTTCTTTTCATGTTTCTTTTTCCCTCAAATAAAGGATCTTTTCAAGGTTCATGTATTATATTTGGTTGGCTTATCTCCTTCCTATTTTTAAAAAAGACTTAATTTTTTTAGAGCAGTTTTAAGTTTACAGTCAAATTGAGAGAAAAGTACAGAGATTTCCTACATATCTCCTCCCCACACCATGCACACCTTCTCTGCTATCAACATCCCCCAACATAGTGGTGCATTTGTTACAACTGATGAACCTACGTTGACACATCATTATCATCCACAGACCAAGGTTTGCATTAGGGTCTACTCCTAGTGTCCTACAGCCTACGGCTTTGGGCAAATGTAAAACAACGTGTATCCATCATTGCAGTATCATACAGAGTGTTAATATTTTCACTGCCCTAAAATTCCCCCGCACTCTGCCTATTCCTACCTCTCCCCCCACACCACCCCAATCTCTGGCAGCCATTGATCTTTTTACTGTCTCCATACTTTGGTGTTTCCAGAATGTCATAGTGTTGGAATCACCCTGTCCAGAGACTTTTCAGACTTGCTCTTGCACTTGATAGTATGTATTTAAGTTTCTTCCATGTCTTTTTATGTCCTGACAGCTCATTTCTTTTTAGCATGGAATAATATTTGATTGTCTGGGTGTACCGCAGTTTAGTGATCCGTTCACCTGTTGAAGGACATCTTGCTTGCTTCTGAGTTTTGGCAACTATGAATAAAGCAGCTATGAACATCTATGTGCAGGTTTTTGTGTGAACATAACTTCTCAGCTCCTTTGGGTAAATGCCAAAGAGCGCATTTGCTGGATTATATAGTAAGAATATGTTTAGGTTTGTAAGAAACTGTCAAGCTGTTTTCCAAAGTGGCTACACCATTTTGAATGCCCGTCAGCAGTGAATGAGCTTTCCCGTTCCTCTGTCTCCTTACTAACATTTGATGTTTTTAATGTTCTGGATTTGGCCACATGCTACTTTACAACGTTCCCAGCACCTGCACATCATCATCTTATCATTGAACTAATCCTATACGATAAGTAGGAATGCTATTATTATCCTCATTTTTCAGATGAGGAAACTAAGGTTAGTATTTGCAGTTTCCCTGTAATAAAACAATAATTTAATAAGATAGAGGAAACCTGGGAACAACAGAATGTGTAAAATTTGTGATGTAGAGGAGAGGGTTTTTTAAGAGATAGTCATTAGAAACGCAGGAAATTGAACCTTACTATAAAGAAAAGATACCTATTTTAAATGATGTTACATCGTTTTCATTAAGGTTATTGTAGATGGACTTGAATAGATCCTTCAGTTGGTTGCCATGGAGACCATGAATTAGTGAAGACAGTCTAAGGAGCCAAGGTTGTGTAGATTTAAAAGAAAGAAACTTTTGAAAAAACCGAACGAAAGAATTTCTGGAATGAGAAGAAGGATAAATTATTCAAGGTGCTTATGAATTCCATCTGAGAAGCACATGCTAATCAGGAATCAAGACTGAAGGCTGAGGCCAGGCCTATGAACCCTCGTTGCTTCCTGTTTTGCTGGAGAAGCCCAAACGCCCACTTGGGATGAACCCAGCGGTTCACAGCTCTGGCCCCAGGTCTTCCCAGGCTAAGTTATTGCAAAGAGATAAAGGAACTTTTGTACTCATCTTAGCTAAACATGATCTTGTTACAGGCTCCTCTCCCTAGTTCCTTGCCTCTGCTATATGGAGCATCTGCTTATGTAAAATCATAAGCAACAAAGATCCACAAAGACTTTCTTGTTTATTGAAGTGGAACGGAGATCACAGGCTTCCCCCCTAAACTCAGCTTGGCTTACATGTCCTTGCTCAGATAATTAACTCTCCAATTAAACTCAGAGCTGGGAAGCAGGGCCACGGAGTCCTCTGAAATGTTAGAGCCAGAGACAAATGGACATGGTTTAACAGTCAGAGAACACCGTGTTCCAGGACAGTCAAATATAGACGCTTTCAGGGCCAAAACATTCACTGAGTCTCCGGAGTGGTTTCTTTTACAATTTAGACAAGTTTTAGGATAAAGATTTTAAAACTCATTTATTTTTAGGTAGACTTCCCTCTTCTCAGAAAGCAACACTCCCCATCCAGTGACCATAAGAGGAAGTCAAACTCTCTCTACAGCACCAATAATGGTGAGTAAAACAGAAAGTGTGTTTCTCAAGCACAGCTCCAAGAGGAGTTCAGTATCATACTTGCAATTGATACTCTGTATTAAAAATAGTAATTAGTCTTCATGGTAATAACCAGGGCAGAGAATATCTTTGTTAGAAGTGAAAGCTCAGATTCCACCCTTGAGAAAACAGTGTGGGGTAAGAGTGAGCCCCATGGATGTGGAAGAAATACTGGTACCTGGGTACAACGTCACCAGGTGTGGGCTCTTCAGGAATGACATTTCATTGGCTCTACAATTTTATAGAAAAAACAGATAAAGTGAGATTAAGCCTGGGGAACAGCGGGGAACAAGACAACACAGTTTCTGTACTCCTAGAGTAATGAGCCAGTGGGAACATGCATTAAACATAGTTTTACAAGTATGACCAGTGATTTAAGTTTAGAACCTGGGAGTGGATAAAGTGAGAGTGGGTACACTGGTTGAACCTCACTCTCCGCAGTGTGCCAGAGCAGTGAGCATGGGCTCGCAAGGGCTGATGGTGCGTGCCTCTTCCCAGCCCCGCAGTCAGTGACCTCATGTTGGTAGCCCCACATCAACCCTGGTAAAAGTGTTTACACCGCCAAAATTAGCAAATCTCCTCCTCTGCAGAGAGCCGATTGTTAAAACAACACCAGCATATTACTGTCCACTGTCACTGAGAGAATAACAGATACAACAGATAGGAACATGATTACTAAATCATAAAATACAAACAAATATAAGGTGATAACAAAAAGCAAAACAATCGTAAAAACGGAGGTACTGTAGTTCTTTTACTCCAGATGTTTATAAATGTAAACATGTAAAGACAGTAGGATGATAATATTATGGCATTGCTATAAATCTCAAATTTGGGTTATCTCTGGCTTGGGCTACACTTCCATGCAGTGGCAGAATTTTAATTTCATCTCCAGAGCAACATTTTGTGAAGATTTCCCTTATTTGCCCATCAGGATATTAGAAAACACAAAGAACCCAGACACCCAGAAACCTGAGTTCTATTCCAGTCTCTGAGAGGGACCGAGTGAGTGTTTATCCGCTCTGTGCTGTGGAGTCTTCATCTAACGGTAAAACATACCCATCTACCAGGATGAGCAAAATGAGACCCCAAGAGATTGAGTGACTGCCCAAGGGACAGCTAGGCTTCTGTAGTGCAGCCACAACCAGAACCCAAGGTTCTCTCCTGTGGTCGTTCCAGCAAGCCATAGCACTCACATGGAATGAAAGACTGCTACCTAAATGGCTCAAAGACGGCTTCTGTGTCTGTCCCCCTGGTTGTTTTTCCTCCACTGCAACCTGAGACCCATTAGCTCAAAAGCCTGGTGGCACCAAACTCAAATTTTTACACATCCAGTTGTTTTTAAAATAGCCTAAATGAGTAGGTTTTTAGCCACGTAGAGCCTACCTGTTTTGAATACTCCTCGAAAGCTCACCGCGCCCCTGTTGGCCACTGATAAGACACAGCAGCATTGCAGCAGTGAGACCCCAAGCTGCTACTGCCCTTTGGAGCTCTCTGACCCAGAGGTGGCCCACTGTGCTGCTGAGGAATGTCACCTAGATCCCCTGCCCCTGGGAGTTCCCTTCTCTTCCCCCCCTCTGGAGGTTGGGCCCCTAGAGCCTCTGGACATTCCAAGCTATGAGGGACTTGCCCTCTCAGGCAACACCGTCCAAGCACCACCCCAGAAAGCTGTTGTCTGCGACTGCCTCTCATGGTCACATCTTTTTCCTTAATTGTCCCTGAATCCCTCCAACCTACAAAAGATGCAAATGTACTTTGAAGCGAGAGTCGTGGACTCTATTCAAGGCTGCAGCACGAGCAGATGTGGGGAGCGAATACCAGGGAGATGCTGGGAAGCAAGCGACACTAATACGTCTCGATCTTGGCCATGTGTGGATGAAGCCTGCTAACTTGGCCTGATCAGATTTTTTACCCCTCATATGCTCATTCGCAGGTGTCAAAGACAAGATTAAGAAGAAATTCGTATAACAAATTGGCCCCTGTGGCCACCAAGCACATGCCCCACTCCTTTGACCTGCATGTGCGGCACCTAAACAAGCCCCCAAGACTCCAGGACAACGCAGAAGGTGGCTGCTTTAGAAAACTAGGCAGGGAATCCCAGCTCAAAACTGAATGTTTTATTCTTTTAAAAGCTCCCGAATTGAAATTACATCCCTCAAAATCTAAATGCACGCACTTTTACAAACAGTACAATCCCACAAAACTATTCAGCTGTGTTAAATATTTTTTTGACAAGGTGCAACAAAAATTGACGAGTTACAACTCTTCTTACTTTCCCTTGCCATGGGAGTGAGGGAGAGGACATTTGACATTTTAAAAATGGCTAAGAATGAAGAATTTGAAGTATGTTTTCCTGATTTGAGCAGCTAAGTAATTGTCCTAAAAGAGAAAAAAAAAATCTAAATTCTAAATTCAATTCAGTTTCACTTGGTTTGGAATTACCACATTTTGAGAAAAATTAACACTTTATCCTGTATATTTTTGCCAAAACTAATAATGACCATTGACATGGATTGATCAAATCTATGCCAGCCATGGCACTGAGGGCTTTACATATATTTACACATGTCGTCTTCATGACAAACCCAATAAAGTAGATACTATTATTACTTCCATTTTATACTTGTGGAAACTGAGGCACAGGATGCTTAAATAACTTGCTCGAGATCAGGCAGTTCCTCAGTCAGTACAATTTGACTCTAGAGCCGCCCTGCCCAGTACAGTAGCCGCTAGCCACATATAGCCATGGAGCAGTTGAAATGTGCCTAAGTCTGAATAAAGTCTGAATTGAGACAGGTAGCAAGTGTAAAATACACACTATGTTTTGATGACTTGTATGAAGAAAAGAATGTAAACTCTCAATATCTCACTAATAATGTTTAAAATATTGACTACATGTTAAAATATTTCAAATATATTGAACAAAATAAAATGTTATTAAAATTAATTTCACCTATTTGTTTTTAGTTTTTTATGTGGCTATTAGAAAAGTTAACATGCCGTGTGTGGTCTGTACTTGTGCCTCACATTATACCTCTATTGGACCATGCTGCTCTAGACCCTGAACTCTACCACTTTGCTTCACTCTTCAAAGGAAAGAGTTTATACTACTCACATTTATGAGAAAATGTGATCTTCTCTCACTGCAAGATTTATGTGTTGTTTGTATGTGAGGAAATTGAGGCATAAAATAGTTAAGACCCAAAGTCAAACATTAACCCTGGAACAATCTTCAAAGCAAGCTGAGAACAAAAGGCTGCATACTCTACTCTTAGCTTGACTTGTTTGACCCGCTTTCAAACCTGGATTGAAGCCAGAGAGTTCAAGAAGTTTAACAACTGTCTGAGATTTAATGTCTAATCAAAAGCCACACATGGCCTTTGCTTGTGGTTTTGCTCTTGTTTTTTGCCTACTCATGCCCTGCTCAGATGGAAGAACACAGCAAGGTTGGGAGGAGACCCGTTTATGTGGCTTTTTTCCAGGAGTCATGGGTTGGTTTATATAGAATTAATTCTCCAATCATTTAATGATAATCACTGGGTTTCCATTGTCAAGGAAAATACATAAAACACACGCTGATAAGCAAATTTGTTTGAACGGTGAAAGGACGCCTTAAGAAATCCTAAACTATTCATAAACTCTACTCATGGCTCAGAGGCTGCTCTGCTTCTGAGTTGAGGCTGAATTTTCATATTTTCCTCTGAAAGTCCCTTAGCAGAAAATATTTCCTGAAATATGAGCAACTCCACAGGTGCCATCGCTAATAGAACAGGACTTGGCAATTAAAACCAAAGACGTTCTTGTACTTTCTGCCGAGCTCCCGGTCCACCGCAGCCCCATCCCACTCCGAGCATTTGACGTCTGTGCTTATTTACTTAGTTCCCTGGAGCACAGGCCGGCTTTTCTCCTTCGCTGTGTTCACCTGTGAGAGGCCTATTTAAAGAGCCTTCATAATGCTCTGAATATTTACATTTGAGCCGAGCCCTCAGCTGGACCTTTCAACACTCTCCCTCTCCTGGTTTTTTCTCAAAGTCTCTCTCTCCCACTGTCGTCTTCTCATTCTTCTTTCTCCCTTGCAAACCTGGAAGGGAAGAGGCTGTGACACCAGAAACCTTCCCCAGGAGGTGGTAGAACTGGCCCTCCACGCTGCGGCCCCCCCGAGTGAGGATTAAGTGTTCCTCCCTCGTGTCCCAACTCTGGGCAGCTGTCCACGAGCCATTCAGGATCAGCCAATGACACTGGTGAGAGCTGCCTCGGAGAGAACAGAGGCCCCGTGCCTTTTTCCTCCTAGAACTGCCGTGCTTACATAACCTGTCTCTATATATAGACAGGCCCAACTATTACCTTCCACGGCTCCTCAGCATTTAAACTTAACTTTCTATTAATAGAGTCACTGTGTGTTTGATGTTCCTAATGGACAGCATTCCGTGTGGCGTGGTGGGAGACGCACTGAAAACCTGCAGGCTCAGATTCTAATCACTGTTCTGTTGCTAACTAGCTGTGTGACGTTGGACATGCCATTGAACCTCTCTGGGCCTATTTCTTAAATGGAGTGAAAAGTTGGGTTGGACGACACAGAGAAGACCCTGCTATTCTACAGTTCTATAATCCATGACCTTTCCAGAACATCTCTAGGTATATTCACTTCTCCAAATATTTGTCTCCTGTGCCTCTGACTCTGTGGAGTTCACACTCTTTGGAGACTCGTGTTTGTCCCTGTGATAAGCAAACTGACCAGGTCCCTTATGAGGTGCTTGACATACTGCCATCCCCAGACTCCAGGACAATGCTCAGTTTGTATTGTAGCTACACAGGAGTTAAAAATAAACATTTTTTTAAAAAAAAACCTTCAAGGGGAGGAAATTAGTTCACAAAGGAGTAGTTTGTAGGAAACAGAGTGTGAATAAAGCCTACTTTAGTTTGTATAAAAATCTCATGACGTTTTTATTATTTGGTTTATTTTGTTTTCTAGATTCTTGGCTGACCCGAAGCACTCCTTCTACCCCACAGGGTGCTTCCAGAAGTACTGTGGGGTTTTCAAAACATGTCTCCCTGTTTCCAGTTCTCCCCACTCTATCCCATTTTGCACACTGCCGCCAGATACATATCACCAGGGCTGCTCTTACCACTCTGTCCCTGCCCCAAAGCCTCACAGCTCCCTCCTGGCCAACCGGATGAAGCACAGCCCGCTGAGCCGGGCTGGTCCCTGTATACTCACAGCACTTGTCACTTAGGCTGCTCCACTGCAGGGTTCCCTCATCCTGGCCAGCCCTTGCAGACAGCTCCTGCACCCTGAACACAGTGCCCAGAGCTCTCCCATACACCCCGCACACCTGGCATCATCCACAACACAGCCCTGTACAGCCTCCTCTCTCCTAGGAGTGCCCTCTGCCCTCTCCACCTGATCAATCCGGTCACTTCTGTAAAACTGATGGCAAAACATTAGTTTCATGATAGGCTTTCTCTCTCCTTCAAAACCCCATAGACCTGCACATTCCATAGAAATAAATGCAAGCCACAAACATAACTTAAAATTGTCTAGTTGTCAAATTAAAAAAGAAGGAAACAGATGAAATCAATCTTAGTAATGTGTTTTATTTAATCCCAAATATCCCAAATATTATCATTTTAATATGTAACAAGCACAAATTATCAATGCTTTATTACACATTCTTTTTTCTTTGCTATCCCAAAGAAAATCTTGGTACCCCAAATCTTCAAAATCTAGTGTGCACTTATACTTAAGGCACATCTCACTTTAGGTGCCAAATTTTTATAGGAAATACTTGATTGGTATTTAGATCTCATAAAGTTTACAATTGAAAAAGTAGCTTGGCATGCCCAATTTGTTCCAAACATACTAAAAAGCCTTCCAACAACTGAGACAAGTATCAGCTTTTAAATTTAAACTTGTTAATTAGAATGAAATAGCACTAAAATTGCAGCTCCTCAGTTCACTAGCCACATTTTGTGTTCAGTAGCCGCACGTGGCCAGGGGACCGTATTGATTAACCAGTCCACAGACCTGTGCTCTTCCCTGGAAGTGCACTTGGCTTTGTTTGAGAAGGTTTGGCATGTGTGTAACCTCACTAGACCACACGGCTCCCAGGGGCGGAAATGCCTCTTTCTCTCTCGTGTCTCTGTCCCCAGCGCCAGCACTGAGTCTAACACGTAAGAGACCCTGAATAAATACTTTACGGATAATTGGAAGAATGAGCAAATGGGCAAGCGATCTTATTCTACCTATCAGGTTGTTAACTATTTTTTACTCCTCTTAGCATTTTCTAATGTGCTAACACAGGACCTTGCCCATAACAGATGGTCAAGAAGCATTTCTTCCTCACTTGGAAGAATTCAGGATGCTACGGCCACGTAGGTTTCACTCTTCCTATTAGTTTATACTCAAGCACACAAGAAGAGCATGTATATCATACATAAAAATAGCTTTTAGGTTTTCACTTTTTAAACTTCCTTTTTAGTGTTAAAATCAACTAATTTACCCACCAGATGTGTCAGATCACACTGTAAAGTGAGCATAGGAATATCCTTCCTTCTCAAGCGGCGATCTCAGCAGGAAATTTTCACGGATTCCCTCTTTTTCCTTCCCTTCCTCCCTCCTGCATTCATTATTCGCTGAATTGAACACGTGACTTCTAAAGAGATACAGGCACGCTGGAAAAAACTACAAACAGGATGGAAAGAAAAGAAAAGCGACTAAGAAGGACGAGGACAACGGCACAGCGGAGTGCAAAGACCAGCTAGGGCCGAACCTTCCCCGGGCCGCGGGTCCACGCGGGCGGGCGGGCGGGTCGGGGCAGCAAGAGTGGCCCCGATTTGCAGGGCGCGGGGCCTTCTCTGGGGACCCGTCCCTTGAGGGTCAAGTCCTCCTGTGTCTACGAGGGAGGTGTTACTACAAAAGAATGCGCCTCCTTCTCACCAAACATTTCCATAAAAATGTGGAATCAGCCTCACTGCGTCGTGGGAGGACGCGCGGTCTGGCAGCGGGAAGGCCACCAAGCCCAGGTCAGTGCAAACGCGAAGTCCCGGGCCCTTTATAGTGGAACGTGAGACCCGGGGCTCTAGAGAGTTCTGAAAATTGTTGAGGACAGCTGGGGTTAGGAACCTAAACAGTTTATAATCCCTACCACAGGCTTTCACTGTCTGATTGCACCCCAAGAAAAGCTCTCTCTCTTTCTCTGTCCAACGTGATGAAATGAATGTGATTTTTTTTTTTTTTTGCTTGACCCTTTAAGACCTCGACATGCCACTGGTGCATGGGTTTGCCTCGCACTGAGCGTACTCCTTGCCATTAATTATAATTAACTCCTCGTGACAGAGTGGGGATTTCAATTAAAACCCTCCTACGACACATCCCATTTGGCTCTGTGCAAACCGGTGGCTCCTCTGACAGCTCTGTCTATCCAGCAGCACCTGACGTCGGAGCAGGAGAGAGAAGGCGGGTCTGCCGAGGGGCAGCCGCACAGAACAGCGCAGGGGATCGCTTGACCTGGCTTCACAGTGATTCAGTAAGGTTGGGGACAGGGGTTCACTCAGACCCGCCTGCTTTGTTTCTTGACTTTTCATTATTTATAAATGCATTAGGGACTATTAAAACAAAAACTTGTTTTGGAAAAAAAAAATTGAAATAAGAATATTCAAGCAGCAATTATAAATGGAACTTCACTTTTAAGTCTTAAATGTTCCACCCAACTTGGAATTTCCTGTCAAGTTTCCTCCCTTGAATATTTTTCCTTATAGTTACATGATTTCCAATTGCTTTTATGTTCAGTAGTGGTTCCCAGAAGTCCTAAGACAATAGACATCTTACCAAAAAAAGTTACATGACTCAACGAATCCTCACAGTAAGGGAATCATGGCAGTGGAACAGATGTGATTTGGCAGGTAATCTTTATCATCAGATGAAGGATAGAATAAAACTGACTTTTGATAAGGCAAGATTAAGTGACTGGATTAGTGAGGACCCTTTAGAGTGCAAGTGACAGAAAACCCACTCAACTACTTAAGAAAAATAGCTGTATATTGCTTTATGTATCTGGTATATTTATGAGTGGATTAGGACTTCAGGTAGGGCTGGATCCAGGTGCTGAAACAAGGTTGTAAGGACTCTTACACTCATGAGCTCCATTTCTCAGCTTGGCTTTCCTCTGTTCATTTTTTTTTTTTTTTTAATTTTTACTCTATCCTGTTGAAGAAAGTAGGCTTTCTTTAAAAGTTAGAGGGGAGAGAGGCCGGGCGCGGTGGCTCACGCCTGTAATCCTAGCACTCTGGGATGCCGAGGCGGGCGGATCGCTCAAGGTCAGGAGTTCAAAACCAGCCTGAGCAAGAAGAGGAGACCCCGTCTCTACTATAAATAGAAAGAAATTAATTGGCCAACTAAA
>CAUYRT010090528.1:0-60909 GCA_963574885.1 Lepilemur ruficaudatus | reverse complement strand
GGCTAGAGTGCCGTGGCGTCAGCCTGGCTCACAGCAACCTCAAACTCCTGGGCTCAAGCGATCCTCCTGCCTCAGCCTCCCAAGTAGCTGGGACTACAGGCATGCGCCACCAAGCCCGGCTAATTTTTTCTATATATTTTTAGTTGGCCAATTAATTTCTTTCTATTTTTAGTAGAGACGGGGTCTCACTCTTGCTCAGGCTGGTTTCGAACTCCTGACCTTGAGCGATCGCCTGCCTCAGCCTCCCAGAGTGCTAGGATTTACAGGCGTGATTCTGTGTATTTTTGTTAGTAGCAATTCTCTTTCCTTTTTCCAAAATGTGTCAACCAGACAGAAGTAACATCAGGAACCCACATCCCAACCTTTCCCGAACATTTACTTAAACTCTGACAGTGATTTCGCCTGCTGTGCTGCACCCCACGCCTGGCTGCCCTGGGCCTTTCCTTGCCACAGCCTGTGTTCTCTGAGCCCCCCCTGCCTGGTTTTTCCCAGGAGGAACAAGACCCAAACACGAAATTCACAGAGAAGAACTTGCTGATGACAGTCACTTACCTGCTATTCGCTGGGACGATGACGGTCAGCGCCACGATCTGCTACACCCTCCTGCTCCTGGTGAAATATCCTCAGGTCCAAAGTGAGAGCCTTTTCCGCCAGCCAGGCCTCGGGAAGAGAAGGGAGGGCTCAAGAGGGGAAAATGTGCAGGCAGAATAGACAGGCTGGGTCGGGTCCTAGGAGTGAGAATGAGTGTGGCATTTGGGGTATCTGAGCAGTGAGAAAAAGCTGGTTGCAGCATGAAGTGTAGTGAGAGGCGAGCAGGAGGTGTCTGCAGGGCCTTGTCACCTTGGTGGTTTATTGTGTGCCTTGTCCTGAGCCGGCAGCATCATGGGAGAACTCTGAGCAGGGGCACATTTGCATTTGAGAAAAATGCTCTGGGCTGCCCTGAAGAAGTGGATTATGGAGGGTGCGAGAGGATGTCAGGAGCCCACGTGGGAGGACAGGCCTGGGCCAGGCTGTGGGGTTGTGGGAAATGGGAAGGGAGGGGAGGTGTCCAGGGACAGGCCCGGGGAACTGGGGGACATGGGACCACCCTGAGATGGGGATAGAAGGGATGAGGAGCTGGTTTCAGGAAGAGACACTGAGGCCAGTTTGGGATAATTTGAGTCTGAGCCTGGGGCCACCCTGGGGGAGGCGGCCAGGAGGCCACAGGACACCCAGGTCAGGATGGGGGATGAAGCGTTGGGATGATCAGAGCACTGGCAGGAACCGAGGCTGCAGTGATTAGGGAGGGAGTCTGGATAAGGGGCAGGTCTGGGAATGAGCCCTGAGGAACTCCGGCATTTCAGGACCAGCTATGCTGAATGCTAATGGGCTAGTGAGATGGGCTGACCTCGAAGATGGGCGCTGGGGTCCTTGGTGGGGTGGCATCAGCTGGGACTTGGGCTTTCTGGGCCTCAGTTTCCTCATCTGGGAAATGGGAATCGAGAATAGTACCTACCTCGTAGGGTTGCTGTGGGAGTTAGGGAAGGATAGGTGGAGTGCCCAGCATGCAGGACGTCCCGAGCGCTCAGGGCTGGGGGACTGCTCCTCCCTCCTGCTGGCCTCACCCCAAACAACGGCTACCCAAGAAGGTGAAGGAAGATCCCAGGGCCGCACCCCACCTCTGACCGCTGCCCCTCTTCTTGCATGCAGAGCGTGTGCGTGAGGAGCTGACGCGGGAGCTGGGCGAGGGCCGGGCGCCAGGCCTGGGGGACCGAACCCGCCTCCCCTACACCGATGCAGTTCTGCACGAGGCGCAGCGCCTCCTGGCGCTGGTGCCCATGGGAATACCCCGTGCGCTCACGCGGACCACCCGCTTCCGGGGGTACACCCTGCCTCAGGTTGGTACGTGGGACAGCGCGGGGCCTGAGCTGGAGGTGGTCGCTGTCGGTGTCTCCCTGACTTTTTCTTGATCTTAGTGTCTGTCTGTCCGTCCATCTGTCCCTCTCTGTCTCCACACCCCCCTGCATCTTCCTCCTCCTCTCTCTGACATCCCCCTCTGCATTTTTACTCTTTCTCTTCCTCTCTGAGTGTGTTTCTCTTGCTGTTTGATTCTGTGTCTGGGCTCAGTTTCCCCCTCTGTCCAACAGACATCCTAACGCCACCTCCTTCCAAGGCGGTTGGGACAATCAGATGAGGTGACATGCACGCGAAGCAATTTGAGAACTAACAGAGGCCCTTCTTGCCCTCAGCCCCTGCTGCAGACACACCCAGACACGTAACATTCTCCCTGTCAAAGACACACACTTTCAGTCCCTGCCTCTTCACTGGAGAGCAGCTCAGACCCAGAACCACCAGGGGGCGATGTTTCCCTAGAATCCCTGGAGCTCAGTGCGAGCGGCTCCCTGGTCCGGCTTCACTGCAAAAGCAAAGCCATGGGCCGTTAGGATCCAGTCCTGCTGTTTCCTAACCAGGGCCTTGGGCAAATCCCTCGCCCTCTAAACCTCAATATACCCGTCTTCTAAACTGGGAATACTAAAATAGTATGAACTTGGAACTGTAATATAATGCTTGTAAAATACCAACTCAGCACTTGGTGGAGGGGGCAATTCTATGCACATGGCAGCAGCGACATAAAGATAACGATAATGAGTTATCAATACTCGGGACTTGCTCTGTGCCGAGTATTATCCTGAATGCTTCATGTAGCATCTTATTCAATCTTCAAAGCAACCTTATGTGATTATCATGCCCATTTTACAGATGAGGAAACTGAGAGTTTGAAAGGTTAGAAGACTTGCCAAGATCACCCAGCCTGCAAGCAGTGGAGGCAGGATTTAAACCCAGAACCTGTGCTTTAACCGCTACCATCTGCCTTTCTCTTATTTTAACAGCAATAGCATGACCCTGTCTTTTCCTGGAACCCCCCTCACCTTCCCAGCTCAGAACCCCAGTAGCAGAGTCCCGGGCAAAAAAGGCCTCACCCCCTCTCCTCGCCTGACACTCCCCACCTGCCTTCATCCTCCACCCCACAGCCCCGGGAGCATGGAAGCTCTGATCTTGGCAAAGGGGCTGCCACTGCCCCTGAACCTGGACAGCTCTCACCCCCTACCCTCGCCTTTTACCTCTGAAAGACCGTAGCCACAGAAAGCTAGACTCTCAGACATTCAGCAACAAGGTGGCTTAGGACAGCCACAGCTAAACCACAACACACCAACCCCCAAAGTTTCAAAAGAAAATATAAAAATAACAAGCTCTGCCATGTCCAAATGGTTACCTTGGGTAAGTTGCTGAAGTTCCCTGGACCTCAGTTTCCCTATATTTAAAATGGGTATAATATTCATACGTGCCTCCTAGGCTTATTCAAGTGACTCAGAGAGTTTATGGCTGTGTGATGTGTGTGTATGTGTCTGTGTGTGTGTAATACATGTATCTGTTACATAGGAGATAATGACATATAAAGTGCCCGTCCCGAATGTTGAGGTCATTATTTTTTGTGAACTGGTGTCCCTGGCACTCCAGGCTTGTGTCCTGTACTGGGAACCGGACAGCCCGGGGTGGTGAGAGATCTGTACGTTGATTGTGATCTCCCCGCAGGGCACTGAGGTCTTCCCCCTCATTGGTTCTGTCCTGCATGACCCCGAGGTCTTCGAGCAGCCGGAGGAGTTCAACCCAGGCCGTTTCCTGGATGCGGATGGACGGTTCAAGAAGCACGAGGCGTTCCTGCCCTTCTCCTTAGGTATCTGCTGGGTCCTTAGGTATAACCAGGGGCCTGGCTGGCTCAGGGTGTCTGTGCCAGCTGGGGGGCATCCTCCTGGCACCCCGGGCTTGCTGTGGCTCCCCCCACCCACCGTCCCCTCTGCAGACCTGGGCGAGGAGGGCCGGCTCAGCCCCGTCTCCTTCTCTTCACCAGGGAAGCGTGTCTGCCTTGGGGAGGGCCTGGCGCGAGCAGAGCTCTTCCTCCTCTTCACCGCCATCCTGCAGGCCTTCTCCCTGGAGAGCCCGTGCCCACCGGGCACCCTGAGCCTCCAGCCAGCTGTCAGTGGCCTTTTCAGTGTCCCCCCAGCCTTCCAGCTGCAGGTCCAGCCTGCTGACCTCCCCGCCACCGGGCAGCCCAGATGAAGGAGGGAGCTTCGGAGGCAGTGGCCGCCTGGGATGGTTCCTCCAACCTCGAACGGGCGTGGGCAGGGTTGTGTCTCTAGAGCCACAAGGCTACACCACAGTCCGCCACATTCACAACCTATGGCTGTTTTCTAGAGCCTGTCCCACAGACACAGCCCACACGCTCACTCGGCCCACGCCGCCGTCGAGACGCACAGCCACACACCCGTGCGCAATGACGAGGGCCACGAGGCAACTGCTGCCCCCATTTTCCCCAGACGTAGCTTTGGTCCGTCTGGAATCGCAAGCACACGCCCAGGTAACCCACCAACTCGTGTACCACGCAACTCCCCTGGACGCTCCGTCCACGCGTGGGAGTGCAGCCACCACCTTCGGGCCACAGAATCAGCCACCATGTTCACAGCTCACACACACTCCTCATTCCTCAAACTTACCAGTGCCACCGTCTCTGAGTGCCTGGCACGGAGAACAGTGCACCCCCATCCCGGGGTGTGCCTCAGTCCAACCATCCCTGTCTGTGGCCCCAACACACGCCCCCTCGTGTGGCTGCTCTGCTCGCTGTCCAGGCACACGACCGCCGATGTCCACGTGCCGCTAACCACTTGGCTGCACAGCCAGTGCACGAACGACACTGTCCTGGCTCCCCCGAGTTTCTTCCCACTGAGACCAACTCCTGAGGAAGCGCAGTCTGCAGCCACCTCCACAACGTCACCTCTCAAAGTCGCCCCTTTCCAGGCACTCAGATCCACAAATCCTCCCAAATGCAAACGCATCGCAGTCTGCAGCTGTGCGCAGAGACCTGGCACACAGGAGGATTCTGAGACCAGGGGAATACCCACCCACCCCACGCTCCTGCGGGTGTAACCCTGCCGAAAGCAACCCCTGCTATACACGCACACTCTTTCACTCACTGACCATGGCCCCTACTTAGCGTCAAAGTCCCCTTTAGAGCCAGTGGAAGGGCCTGAAAGACCAAGTTGGGGCCAGTTTCCAATTCCCGGTGTCGGGGAAGGAGACAGATCTGACGTCCTGGTGACTTAAAGGTCCCGGTTTTTGCAATAAAAGTTTGTCTCTGGCCCATGGCCTAGCGTGTGTGTGACCGCGTCAGTCATTGTGAGTAAGGGGTGGGGATAGAGGGGTCCACCCCTCCCCTGAGGCCGGGCGGGAGCTGAAAAACATGGCCGCGCCCACCCTGGCTGTTGACATCAGTACCAGATGTGGAGTCGGGGGAGGGAAGGGCGGGGCTGGGGCTGGGGCTGGCCCTGGCCTCCGTCCCAGGGAAGGCCAAGGTGTCTGGCCGCCCGGAATGGGCAAGAAGAGGGTGACTGCAGGTCTTGGGGGCCTCCTAGGCCAGGAAGAGCCTGAAGCCGACCAGATTCAGACCGACCGCCGGGACTCTCCAAATCTGAAAGCAGACACTTAAACACAGGCACTAGCGGACCACACAGACCCCAACCCCTCGCCCGCCTCCTCCTCCACCCTTTCTCTCCTGCCTTCCCTTCACGGGAAAACCAGAGGCATCTTTTTCTTTCTTAATTATCTAGTGAGGAAGTTTTCAAACATACACAAAAGTAGAATGATACAATGAGCCTGTCACCCAACATCATTCAACAATGAACTTTCTGCCGCTTTTGTTTCATCTATCTCTTTTTATAAAGATTATTTTAAGGCAAATCCCAAAATACTCGAGTATGCATTTCTAAGGGTTAAGGAATTGCACGGGGGAGACCTGTGTGCCATCAGAGTTCTCCCAGGACATAGCTGCCCACCCGGCCACCAGCTCAGCGACGTTTGAGGCATCTCCAAGTAAATTGCAGACATCAGTTCATCTTCTAAAAACCTCAGCAATACATATATCATTAGCTAAAGTTTCCTTTAAAAAAAAAAATTCCACCATGTTATCACTTGATTGGCTTAAGCTCTATAGAGACAGCACAAAACAGGGACAGGAGAGAGAATTGAAAGATCGGCATCAGGTCCTAACAGTGGCACTCCCTGCCTTCACCGGGGATTTACCATCTTAAAAGCCTGAATAAATTTAAAAAGAAATAAGAAATGTGAAAAATTCTGGAACTTAATAGGAACAAAATACATGCTAAATTCTTGTATTTAGTATTATTACTATTTTTCAGTATGTCAGTGTGATGTGAAAAGGAATGAGGTTTAAGGTTTAAAATTAACGCAGTGGGCCAGGCATAGTGGCTCATGCCTATAATCCCAGCACTTTGATTGCTTGAGGCCAGGAGTTTGAGACTAGCCTGGGCAACATAGCAAGACCCCCTACAAAAATTATAAAAATCAGCTGGGCATAGTCGCACGTGCCTGTAGTCCCAGCTACTTGAGAACCTGAGGTGGGAGGATCGCTTGAGCCCAGGAGTCGGAGGTTACGGTGAGCTAAGATTGCTCCACTGCACTCCAGCCTGGGTGGCAGAGTAAGACTCTGTCTCAAATAAAATAAAATAAAATAAAGGCAATGACTTGCTTTCCTTTGCAGTCGAAATTCACATTCAGGGAAAACTGGAACGAGATAGAAATTCCAGCAAACTATTTTATTTAAAGAGGCATGGACCTTGCACTGACTCAGTATAAAAGTTGACATCAGGGTGATCTCAGTAGCAAGTAAAAGAAAATATAAACTCAAAATGTCTTAAACAATAAAGAATTATTGAACCCAAAGTAAAAATATTTAGAATCAGTGTACTGTTCAGATATTTTTCTGTGTGTGCTAAAATATTCATAACATAGTATCATTTTAACCGTTCCTAAGTATGAATTATTGACATTAAATAAATTCGCAATGTTAGTGGCATTACATATGTTCACAATGTTGTGTAACCATTACCGATATTTATGCCCAAAGCATTTTTATCATCTCCAAAAAAACCTGTACCCATTTGACAATAACTCCCCTTTAAAGTTTATTTCTCAAAAGTCAAAACTATAATACCCATTCTCATACCTATCACAAAGAACAATTCTGTTATATTATATCAGTGTTTACATTTTTTTTTTCTTTGAGACACAGTTTCACTCTGTCGCCGGGGCTAGAGTGAGTGCTGTGGCGTCAGCCTAGCTCACAGCAACCTCAAACTCCTGGGCTCAAGTGATCCTCCTGCCTCAGCCTCCCGAGTAGCTGGGACTACAGGCATGCGCCACCATGCCCGGCTAATTTTTTCTATATATTTTTAGTTGGCTGATTAATTTATTTCTATTTTTTTTTAGTAGAGACGGGGTCTCGCTCTTGCTCAGGCTGGTCTCGAACTCCTGAGCTCTAGTGATCCTCCCGCCTTGGCCTCCCAGAGTGCTGGGATGACAGGCGTGAGCCACCGGGCCTGGCCAGTAATAGGATGTTTCAGTCGCAAACTACAAATAGCCGGAAACCTCCGTGGGGGTCTCTGGGGGCAGCCACTTACGTTTGGTGCAGACAATCTGGGGCCTGTCCCATTTGCCGTTGCTCCGGCACCGGATGGTGGCCATGTGGTGCTGGGCAAACCCTTCCTCGCACTGGTAGCGTACCGTGGCATGGACGCTGTACTTGGCCTTGCGGGCACCGACGAGTGAGGCGTTCTCCACAGTTGGAGGGGGACCACACAGCACTGGGGACAGAGGACTCTCCAGTTAGGGGTGTGGCCATGTCTGGGGCTAATCTAGTTTTATGTCTTGCTGGGAGTGATACCCGCCCTTAGCAGGTCAGCTGGTCCCTGGCTCTGCCCAGCTCTGATCTCACAGGGCTAGAAGTGACTGTGTCTGTCTCTGTCTCTTCCACGCAAATCAGGAGCTCCTTATGGGCAGGAACCCTCTGGATATAGCTGTCTCCCTAATTTTATGCCAAGCATGGGGCACAAAGGGATTGAAGGCAAGAATACAAGGCAAGAATAATTATCTGAACAAATGGAACGAAAAAGAGGACATGAAAATTGACAGAGAAATAGAAGCAGGAATGAACTAAAGTGCAAGAGAAAAGTGGACGTGACAATGTCCGCACACTGCTTCTTTCATATGTAAAGAGCTCTTAGAAATCAATAAGATCAACAAGCTGATAGAAAATTAGGCAAAAGAGATGAACTGGCAGGTCACAGGAAACCAAATGCATACAAACAGCCTGCCCACACACCAGCCGTTGGTTAATCTCATCCTTAAAGATGTGCAAACTAAGATAACAATGAGACACTGTTTTTCACTGCTTAGATGAACAAAGAACAAAAAGCTTAGCGCGTGCATTGTTGGCAAGGGAGGCGGGAACGGCGCACTCACAGAGGGACGGGAAGTGCGAACTGGCTGGGCTGATGTTTGCTAACAAATAAAAACATGAACCGATGAACCTGAGGGGCAGGAAGGGGAGAGGAGGAGGCGAGGTACCTGTGCCCTTCTTGCAGACGTAGGGCAGGTTGTAGTTGCAGGGGACGTCATTCCAGCGCCCACTCTCATGCGCCACCATCACGACACAGTCCTCCCCACCCGCAAAGAAATTGTCTGGCTGGTTCTCCCGCCAATTCTCGTATTGCTGCAGGAATGGGGAGCCGGGGAGATGTTCAGGGGAGCCCTGTCCCAGCCCAGGTCTGGCACTGCCTGCCCTGGGACTCCCCTGGCCAAACCCCACAAACTCATCCATCTTCTACAACGGATCACTGTTAGATCCATAGTTTGAACGAAAGGTGACCTCGGCCTGGAAGTCTAGGAGGGCTTCCCTGAGGAGGCAGCAGGAGAGCTGAGGACTGAAGAAAAGGAAGGATCCAGGCAGGGAACAGAGTTCCAAGCAAAGGGAACGGCAAGTACGAAGGTTCAGAGGCAGGACCAAGCTTGTCCTGTTTGAGGAGCTGAATGGAGACCAGTGGGGCTAAGCCTGCTTGACAGAGTCGGGGGGTGTTCAGAGAGTGGGCAGGGGCCAGATCTCACGGCAGAGGAGAGGAGGAGGAGTTCTAAAAATTGTGGCAAAATAGATACAGCACAAAATTCACCATTCTAACCATTTTTAAGTGCACAGTTCATTGGCATTAATTACATTCACAATGTTGTGTAACCATCACTACTATTTCCAGAACTTTCTCATGACAAAAGAAACTCTGTGCCCATTAAGTACTACCAAATCCCCATTCTCCCCTGCTCCCAGTCCCTGGCACACATTGATCTATCATTATTATTTTTTTTTTTTTTTGAGACAGAGTCTCGCTCTGTCATCCTGGGTAGAGTGCCATGGCGTCATCATAGCTCACAGCAACCTCAGACTCCTGGGCTCAAGCAATCCTCCTGCCTCAGCCTCCTGAGTAGCTGGGACTACAGGTAGGTGCTACCACGCCTGGCTAATTTTTCTAATTTTAGTAGAGATGGGATCTCACTATGTTGCCCAGGCTGGCGTCGAACTCCTGGACTCAAGTGATCCTCCCATCCCAACCTCCTGAGTTGCTGGGATTACAGGTGTGAGCCACTGTGCCTGGCCATTATGTATGACTTTTAAAAGGTCCCCATGCACGGGGTCCCCTTTTGGGGTGATGGCAATGTTCTGAGAGTTGCACATTATGTATGTCCTAATGCCACTGAATTGTTGACTTTATAATCATTGCCTTTATGTTATGTGGATTTCACCTTAATTTTTTAAAAAAGTCTCCATGGCTTGGGGGAGGAGGAAGAGTGTAGGTGGCACGTGGCCCTGTGGCGACGGCTGCCGGGGTCCAAGTCAGAGACGATGGAGGCTGCACAGGCAGGGGACACAGAGAAATGGGGATATTTGAGAGACCACGGCTGGGGGACGGGGCAGAGTGAGCAAGAGGCGGTGTCAGACCCCCAGTAGCCTCAGCAACAGAAGGGGTTCATTGACCAGGCCGGGCAAGTCAGGGGTGAAGATTTAGGGTTCAGTGAAGCTCCTTCGCCAACTTCAGCATCGCAGAGGCACTGGGACCTTTGACGCCCACCTGCAGGTCTCTTGCACAAAAGGGTAAACTGAGCCCAGGGGGAAGGGCCAGCCCCGCCGCCACCGCCGCGGCCACTCACCAGTCCCGTGTTGTCCGTCCACTGGAAATCCCTCTCCACGATCCTATCGTTCAGGCCGATCCACGTGTTTTCATGGCCAAAGCCTGCGGGTGGGGGGATCGGAGCACTGGAGGCCAGTCTGTCTGTCCCTGTCCCAGCTGGAGGTGGGTGGGGGTGCAGGCGGGGGGGGGTGAAGGGTGGGAGGGGAGGACTCACCCCCTTCCCCAGCCTGGAGGTGGGGGGAAGGGCAAGGGGGTGAGAATGGAAGGGGGAGGGGTGGGGAGGATGCCAAGCCCCTCCCTCTGGCTCCGAGCTAGGGAGGGGAGCCTGGGCGTGGGCAGGAGTTGGGGGAGGGGGGAGGAGGACCCAGAGCCCCTCCCCCAGCCTCCACGTGGGCTGGAGGCGGCGGCATCCCTGTCCTCCGTCCCTGGCCGGGGGAACGCTGGCTGTCCTCTTACAGTAGGAGGACCCGCAGGGAAAGGGCTGCAATTGGGCCCCGGCCTTGCCACCGCGGGTGGCCGGCAGAGGAAGGAATGAACCCAGGGACGTGGTCACATCTTTGCAGAAACGGGCAAGGGACAGACAGGCAGGCAGGAGAGCAGGAGCCAGGGGTCACTCAGGAGGGGTGACAGGGCACATTGCAGAGAAAGAAACGAGGGACCCAGGGCACGAACAAAGGACAGAGTCCACGGGGGACGGGATGGAGGGAACATGTGTGAATGGATGGATGAACTGGCAGGAGGGCTAACGACTAATCAATAAATGCCAGGTTTAATTATCACGACATTCATCTTTCTCCCTAGGTCTCCGCTCCCCATTTCGTCCCACCCGTCACAGACGCTTCCCCGGTCACCCGGCGTCCCCTGTTTGTTACTGGCACACCGAGGACCCGTGTTCAATCACAGCACAGACTTATTTACTTAGATATTTACTTGTTTGCCTACATTCCCCTGAAGAACAGGTCACTCTCCGCGGAGTGCCTGGCCCGCGCCGGGTGCTCAGCAAATACGTGGGGAATGAATGTACGAAGTGAATGTATGAACCAGCAAACGAACCCACAGGTGAGTTAAGAAGCAGGGCTCGCATGAACAAGCGCAGATTTGGAAAGGCAGCGTCTTCGGGACCCCGGGTGGGGGATGCCCCGGTGAAGGGACTCCTCGTGCCACCCCTCCCGCCATGCCAGCTGGTGACCCATGTCCCAGAGTGCCTACTGTTGAGGAAGCCGTGCTCCTCGGGCGAGTGGACGCTGGTCAGATGGCCGGCGCGGCGGCGGCAGTCCCTCTCGGCGTCCTCCCACGCCCGCCGGTGCGCGAAATAGCGGTAGCAGTGGCCCTGGAACTTGTGCCAGCCACGGTCGCAGCCCTCCGTGTCTGGGAGGAGGGGTAGGAGCGTGAAGGGGGGCTGGCCTGGGCCCAAGGTCCACGAGCCATGAGCTCAAGGTCTCCCCAAGCCAGGTCCCTCCTCCTGAGGTCTGTGCCGCCTGCCACCCCCCAATCCTTTCCGCTCCCATGCTAACTTCTTTTCTTGGTTGCTGGAAGAGATTTAACTGGAAGATCATTACACTCCACCCCTTCGCATTCCAGAGTGGGAGTTTCCTTCTCTGATTTTGAGGGGCCACACCCTACATGTGGAATTGGAGCTCCAGAAAGCCTGAAATTCCCCTCCTGGCAAAGGGCTTGCATGCACCTTTTCTCCAAAGAAGGCATGCAAATGGCCTACAAGCACGTGACAAGATGCTCAGTGTCCTTAGGCATTAGGAAATGCAAACCATGCATTTGCATGTGATATCACTCCACAGCCCCTAGGATAGCTATGATGGAAACAAAAAAAAAAAAAAGGAAAAAGATAATAACAAATGCTGGTGAGTATGTGGAGAAACTGCAATGCTTGTGCGTTCATTGCTGGTGGGGATGGACGGCACAGCCACTGGGGGAAACGGTTTGGTGGCTCCTCAAAGAGTTAAACATAGAGTTATCACATGACCCAGCAATTCTCCTGGGTATGCACCAAAAGGAACGGAGGGCGGAGGGGAGAGTGGCAAACAGTTACTCAAACAAAAACTTGCACGAAAATATTTATAGCAGAACTACTCACATTAGCCATGAGGGGGAAACAACCCAAATATCCGTCAAGTTGTGAATGGATAAACCAAATGTGATAGAGCCACACCGGGGAATATTATTCAGTCATGAAAAGGAACGAAATGCTGATTTGTGTTACAATGTGGATGAACCTCAAAAACACAGTGCCAAGTGAAAAGAGCTAGACAGCAAAGGGTGCATATTTTATGATTCCATTTCATGAAATGTCCCCAGCAGGCAACTCCGCAGGGACAGGAAGCAGATCAGTGGCTGCCAGGTTCAGGATTTCCTGGCAGAGTGTTGGGAAAGTTCTGGAACTTAGACAGAGGTGATGGTTGCACAACACTGTGAATGTACAAAATGCGAATGAATTGTACACTTTTTAAAAAATGGTTAATTCTATGTGATGTGCATTTTATCTCAAAAGACTACTTTGCCTCACACCGGACTCACAGCCATGGAACCAGAGACAGAGACCTGGAGCGTGTGGGGAAAGCCTGCAGCTTCCAGCCCCACTCCCGCTACTGTTTCTGGGGCCGTGGCAGATACTCACCTTTGTCGCAGAGGGTGCCCCCGTAACTGGGAAGGCAAAGGCAGACAAAGCCGTTGACCTCATCGATGCAGGTGCCTCCGTTCTCACACGGACTGCACACGCAGTCGTCCACATCTGGCGGAGAGGGGGAGGGGCTGAGTCAGAGAACAGCCCCCGTTGGCTCAGAGCCCCAACGGGGGACAGGCAGAAGATGGGGTCCTCATGATCCTACCATCCACGCTGGACCCAAGTGTGGCAGTGATGGTCTGCACAGATGGCCCAACGGCTCTGCAGCCAAGGGGGTGGGGCCTCACACAATTAACTTAAATTAGGATTAAGGAGAGCAGATGCCACTGAGCCAGCTAAAGGGCCAGGATGCGATATAGAGAATGTGCCGCCTGACTCCAGAAAAGTGAAGGTTATACTCTAGAAAACAGGCTCATAGAATGCCAAAGCGGAAGAAGCCTCTTTTAGGCATTTGCAAGGACCTGGCCAGAGTCACAAAGCTGTTTGTAGGTAGAGCTAGATATTCAGCTGAGCTCCTCTTCTGCCAATCCACGTGTTGATAAAGCCTGAGGCATGTATGATACTGGGCAAGTCACTTTCCCTCCTTGAGACTCCGTTTATACTTTTGAAAGTGATGGCACCTTCTCAGGGGTGGTTGTGAGTGGTGAATCAATGAACAATTCAAGAAGTTATGTCATGTATATTTATTGTTGTAATTCTATAATTAGTAGTGTGGTTGTGAAGTCAAGGAGTCAGGTCAAGAAGTCAATGCAGGGAACTCAAGAAATTATATCCTTTATATTTGTTGTTATAATTTTGTAATTGGTAGTGTTTCCTGTGTTGGGCTTTGGGGCTAGCGCCCAATAATTCTGGTGGCTGTGCTGATGCCCCTGCCCATCCGGGAAAAGGTAGGCTCCCCTGGGACCCTTTTCTGGGAGGAGTCTCAGCCATGTCATTCCTTTGTGTTCCCCTCTCCACCCCCATGCCTGGTCGTCATGGAGGGCACACACCAGAGCCTTGGTCCCCACGAAGAGAGCTCAGCTGTTGGGCTCTGGTTCAACTAATTGGGGCTGATTTAGCTGGATGCGAGGACCAGGGGATGGGAAGCAGGCTCATGTGTCCTGAGGGCATGGCTGGGGGCATAGAACCCCGGGCTCCGGAGTCAGACAGATCTAGGCTCAGACCCCCAGCAGGGCACTTACCGATCTCACAGTTCTCCCCAGCGAAGCCCTGGTCACAGCTACAGCCATACACGGTGCCGTTGGTGTTACAGGTCCCCCCATGCAGACAGAGGTTGTTCTCACAGGGATCTGACGGGACTGAAGGATAGACGGGTCATTTGCTTTCCCAGAATCCAGACCTCAGGCCCCCAAACTCCTGTCGTCCATCCCATCTCTGCTGAGTCCCCTCTGTAACTTCCCCGACCGGTGGTCACCAACTGCCTCCTGCATGCCCACTGTCACGAGAAGGTTACTCCTTTCAGGAACTGTCCCAAAGCATCTGTGGGCTGCCCTGTTGTTCTAGAATGTCAGCTTTCAGAGGACAGGAGATGTGTTTTCAACATAGGGCCAGGAACACAGCAGGCGCTCGATAATTGCTTGCTAACGGAATGAGGGTGCCAGCCGAGGCCTGTCCCGGGGGTGGTGGCACGTGCCCCGTGGATAGCAAAGGGGCGTGCGGCCGTCCCAGGGCCTCGCACGTGTGTGCGCACGCGTGGGCCCCGCCAGGTGCCCTGCGCTGCCGACACCTGCCCACAGACTGGCGTTGATTCAGTCGCTCGCTGGTGCTGCGTTTATTTTTGGCTTCATTAGCATTTCTGCTGCAAGCGGCGGGTGGGCAGGCGCCTGGGTCTCCCCAGCGCTGCCACCGGCTTCAGTCTGGAGCCAGGAATCCAGCAGAGTCCGAGACAGACCCAGCCTGGCCCCAGGTGCCACTGCAGCCCCATGGCCTTAGCATCCCTAAGTGGTTTCCCTCCCACGCCTCTGCCGCCCCTTCTCTGCTTCTTTTGACATTGACCTTCCTTCCCTCGGTTCATCCTTCAAGGACAGACCTCCCGCAGCCCTTCCCTGGCCACGCCCACCTCCCAGGACTTCATGTATTTTTTTTTTTTTTTTGAGACAGAGTCTCACTCTGTTGCCCGGGCTAGAGTGCCGTGGCGTCAGCCTAGCTCACAGCAACCTCATACTCCTGGGCTCAAGCCATCCTCCTGCCTTAGCCTCCTGGGTAGCTGGGACTACAGGCGTGCGCCACCATGCCCGGCTAATTTTTTTCTATATGTTTTTAGTTTTCCAGATAATTTCTTTCTATTTTTAGGAGAGACGGGGTCTCACTCTTGCTCAGGCTGGTCTGGAACTCCTGAGCTCAGAGGATCCTCCCACCTTGGCCTCCCAGAGTGCTAGGATCACAGGCATGAGGCACTGCGCCCAGCCGAGAAAGGGCTTTTTAATCAGCTTTGCCTTTTTAAAATTTTTTTTAAAGCTCATTTGGCCAAAAAACCCAGCTCAATGCGGCAGGACCTAAGAAAGGCAAGAATTTGAGGCTGAGCTGGGGGCGGACCCGGCGCCAGGGAGAACAGCGCAGTGGCTCTCTCTGGACTCCGTTGGACCCAGAACTGGGGTTCGGCCACTAGCGGGGTAGCGGCAGACCTCCCTGAGCCTCAGCTTGCTGTCTGTAGAATGGGGGCGACGCTCATCACTTCTGCCCCTTCCTGGCACCCACCTTCTCTGTGGCTTGAGGTCCCCAATTCCAGTCCCTTTGCCAGGAACATCCTTTCCGAAATTCTACTCCACCTGGAGCTCATGCCTCCAGCATCACTCCCTACTAGATACCTTCCAGACCCCGGAAAACCCTCCCTCCCTGCTCTTGGCTGCCCCAGGCCCTGTCCCCAAGCACCGACCACAGCGAGCTGGATGGGGCCATGGAACTTTGAACTTACCGTCCCTGGGGCTCCCATCTGCAGGGGTCCCTGGCAGTGCCAGCTCCTCTCCACTTGCCACCTCTTCCCAGAAGGGGCTCCCGGTCAGAACCTCCAGCGCAAACTCCTCTGCACCCAGGGAGAGGGGCAGCAGGGTGCTGGTGGAGTCCCACGGTGCCGTGGGCTCCCCTGAGGAAACTGAGGCAGCCTCGTCCACGCTGGCTGCAGTTGGTGTCCAAGGAGGAAGACCCAGCTTCCCCAAAGGGCTGCCCTGATGAGGAGGGGCTGAAGCGCCCGGCGTCCCCTGGGCCTCCATCTGGCCCTCCGGCCAAAGCTCCAGGAGGGGTTGGGAGCTGGAGGACGCCAGTGTGGAGGTGGCCAGGACCCCAATCTTGTCCCCCTGATCCAGGGACGTGAGGGACATTGCCATGCTTGTATCCACAGCCACCTGAGGGACCGAGGTGGGACTTTCATCTCCTTCAGACACATGGGATCCAAGTTCCCAAATTCCACCAGCATCGCTGGGGTCCACTGTGGCTGTGGACTCCTGGGGACCCACCATGGCTCCTTCACCTGTAGCAGCCCAAGGCTCCAAACTCAAGGTGACTCCAGGCACCGAGAGGACTCCAGGACCCCCCGAGGGTGCAGACGGAGAGCTCGCATCCAGCCCTTTGCTGTAGGGTAAGGGCCGGGGGCTCTGCGCCTTGTCAACAGTGGCCCGAGAGCTGAGAGCTGGGCTCTCTGCTATGCTGAAGACCCCAGACTCAGACCCCAACATGCCTCTGACGCCCGTGGGCTCCGTGGAGGCAAAATCTGCCACGACAGTCCTGTCCACAGAAGCCCAGGGGCTGGATCTGGGGTGCTCAGCATTGAGGGGCTGAGTAGGGCTGGTCTCCCTAATTTCTCCAAAGTCTTCCCTGGGGGCATCAGCGCTGGCCCCAGGTCTCATGTCCAAGACTGCCTGCAAGGAGGCTGTGGGACTTCCCGCTCCGTGGCTGTGGAGTGTCATGCTCCCGAACTCGCCACCCTGTCCTGTCAGGCCCCAGGAAGGGGGTGGGGAATACACGTCGGTCTCCGTGGCAGGGGAGGGCAGGGCAGTGGCCACGGCCTCACTGCGCTCCTCGACCCCACTGGCCTCGGTGGAGACGGGTGTAGGGTGCGGCAGGAGCCGCTCCTTGGGGGCACGCAGCATTGCCATGATAGGGAGGTCTGGGGACGTGCCTATGGGGGACACTTCCCAAGGGGCAGGGCTGGGTCCCTCTGAGGGGCTGGGAGTGGGGACAGTGGCCTCTGAGGGAGACCAGCGCAGGTCTGGGTGAGCTGGCCTCAAGCTGGGGCCCTTGGCTTTCTGTAGCTCCAGGCCGGGGATGCTGGGTGGGATGATGGTCGGGGGCCAGAGCCAGGGCTCTGGGGAGCTCCTGCCACCAGGGGAACCTGCAACAACATCAACCACAGTAGTCGTGGTTATCTCGCGGCCGCCTCCTTCGTCCACTATCTCCTCCGCCCTAGGCCTGAGGAGGACAGGCTTCCAAGGCCAGGGGACCCAGCTGGCATTCAGAGCTTTCTCCCCTGTCCCGACTGTGGCCACATCTCCCCCGCCCAACTCCAGATCCTCAGGCAGGAACCCGTCCCATCCGGATGGGTCCAACTCACCGGCTGCAGGCACCTCCACCTCATTGGTCAGATCAGGCCAGGGGCTCCCGTTCCGGCCACTCCCCAAGGCCTCTGTGGCTCCTGGGGCTGAGGGAGATTCCACGTGATTCCCAGCAGCCTCTGGGGTGGGGGGCTGGGTGCCGGCCTCGAGCCCCCCTTGCAGTCCCCCCTCCGGTTCCTGCTGCTGGAAGTAGCGCCCATTCAACCCTTTGAAGCGCCCCCTCCTCCTAGGCGTGGGCCCGGTTGGGGCCGCCTCCGTGTGGGAACCCGCTGCCACTGCCGTGCTGCTGGGGCTGGGGGCCACCGCGCTCAGCCGCTCTTCCTCAGGAGGACCTGAGGCCAGCGTGGAGTCCCCAGGGGTAGGACGTGGGATCTCCTGAGTCTCCTGCTTCTCTGCCAAGATCAGGGGCTCTTCTTCCCCACTGGACACCAGAGGCTCCTGGAAGTCAGGAGTGACCACCTCGTCTTCCCCCAGGTTTGTCTCTGATTCTCGGACGGGGGGCCCCTCCGCTGACAGAATCTCCCCTTCATCCCCAGATGATGGGGTCTCTGGATCTCCGTGTTGTGGTGTGGGGTGATGAGCTGTGGGAGAAAGCAGAAGAGGTTGTGTTAGGCCCAGGGACTGCCTGGGAAGTTCTGCTTGAAATCTACCCGCATTCCAGCATGCTGCAGCACAGACCTTCTTCCATGCTCCTCTGTCTCTCTGTACCCCTCTGTCTCTCTCGGTGGCTTCCGAGATTGCCCCAGCCTGAGAAAGGAGGTGCAAAGTTATCACCTCCGCTGTTCAGGCTGGGGCTGGACTGAGCCCACTCTCAGGGTTGGAGCCAACTGATGGCACTGAGGAGTCAAGAGACAGTTTGGCTCACGGGCAAAGCTCAGGCAGCGTCCAACTCTCGTGACGTCAGGTTGGCCTGCGGGCCAGTTCCACTACACCTTGGCCGTGGACCCTCCCTGCTATAGGAGGCGCCCAGGGGGCGTGGCACTCCTACCAAGCGTTTCTTTTTGCTTTTCCACCCAGGGCAGCAGGCAGCTTACACAGAGGACTTGGCTCCTTGGAGTTGAGGTTTGCAGCCTCCAAAACTGTGCCCCCCACCTCCCCCGCAAAACGGTGAGTGTCATTTCTGGTGTGGCCACCTGTCCAGAGCACGTGGCCAATGGCCAATGGCCAGTGGAGGCATTCCCTCTTCTGCAGGGTGTGTGCTCATGGGCGTGGCGCCAGGTAGAACATGCCCCACCCGGGGGCGTGTCTTTTAGGGCTAGCGTGCCTCGGGACCTCAGGAGGCAAACCCACCCGGTAAAGATGACTCCCGCGGCCTTGCTCCTAGGAAAAGACCCATGTCAGGGGGTGTGGGCTGCGCCAGGGGGCGTGGCCTATCACAAACCCGGCCTCTCTGGGGCGTGGGCTATCACAAAGCGTGTTTCTCGGGGGCGTGGCTTCCACCAAAGAGAACGGCCTGAGGGCCGTTGAGGGCGTGGCCTATGATAAACCCGGCCCCCCCCCCTCCGGAGCGCGGCCTATCATAAAGCAGGTTCCCGGGGGCGTGGCTTTCACCAACGCGAACGGCCTGCGGGCGTGGCCTGCGCGCGCCGCCGCACGCACCTCGGAAGCAGTAGGCGTCGAAGCGAGCGGCGGGCGCTGGGAAGCCGGTCCGGTTGGCGAAGCGGTAGACGGTGCGCACCCCTGGCGTCGGGCCCCCGCAGCGCCGGCGCGGCGTCTGGATCGGGTAGCGCACGCTGCCGTCGGCCAGCCAGCCCGGGTCGCACTGATCCAGGCCCTCGTGCCAGGCCAGGTGCAGCTGTCCCACCGAGGCCAGGGTGGCACCCTGGCGGCGGCACTGCGCACGCGCGCCGGCCAGTGTCAGGCGGCGGGCGGGGCCCACGTAGAAGACCTCGCCTGCGGGAGGGGGCGGGCGGAGGTCAGGGAGGCCTGCGGGAGCCTCCCTCGGAGCCCGGGAAGGGGGTGTCTCACTCCAAATAGCCCCAACCTGGCTGGGTTTGGGTGACAGTTACACGAGGCGGTGACGACAGCAGCGAAGCATCCCGTCTAGCTAACAAGAGGAGGCTTTAGCCTCTTTTTACAAATGAGGTAAGTCAGGCTTCAGAGAGAGGGAAGGGCTTGGTGAGGGGGGGGTCAGGGAGGAGAGAAGGAACAGGGACGGGGAGGGCGGCTGGGAGGGGACAGGCGCTCGGGGAGTGATGGAGAGCTCAGAGGAGGCTGGCTCAGGTTTAGAGAGGAGGAGACTTAGGAGAGTTGCACAAGGACTTAGGGAGGGATGGGAGCTGGGGAGAGTAGCAGGGGCTCGGGGAGAGGGGTGGAGGTCAGGGTCCTGCCAACTTCAGACTTACCCCCCAGCTCCCGGGCAAAGCAATACACATCGTAGAGTTCCTGTGGGTTGCGCCTGCCATAGCTCCGAACCCCTGGAAGGCTGCTACGGTCGCCATAGCAACCAGGGCGGGACTGGGTGATAGGGTACCTGACAACACAAGGCGAGGGTCTGTCTCAGACGTGTGCTGCTGGAGCCCCCAAGGAACTTCTTTCCTCCATCTCCTCACCCTGTGTACCCCCTCACCGAACGGTGCGGTCAGAGAGCCAGCCAGCATCGCAGTTGTCAAAGCCGTCCTCGAAGGCAGCCTGCAGGTGCCGAGGGGCTGCAATGGTGGCCGAGCTGAGACGGCAGGCCTCCTGGGCCTCAGCGAAGGTCAGCACATAGCGGTCCCGGGCTGCCCGGTAGTGGAACACAACGCCTGTGGGGGAACATCCAGGATGGGAGGGTCAACTTAGGCCAGAATATTCAAGAACAGACCTCCCTCTTACAGGAGGACACTGTTAATAATAGACCCGCTGCCCTATGTTGCCTTGTACCACACCCATTTACTCAGCACCAGGCACAGTGCTAGGGTGAGGGTGGGGAGTGAAATCCACATGCCCCCATTTTACAGATGAGGAAACTGATAACTGGCCACAAAGGGCTACAAGGCTTCCTGCAGGAGTTGACATGTGAGCCAGGGTGTGAAGCACCGATAATAGGCTCACTGTGACTCAAATTCTGATTTAGGTATGAAAGAAATGGCTAAGCAAGATAAAAGAATTAAGCATTTTGCTCCATCTAATCAAGACCGAGAAGGCTGGGCACAATGGCTCATGCCTGTAATCCCAGAGCTCTGGGAGGCCAAGGTGAAAGGTTTGCTTGAGGCCAGGAGTTCAAGACCAGCCTGGGCAACATAGCAAGACCCTGTCACCACCACTTGTGGTAAGTGTTCAATGTATGTTTGGCTCAATGAAGGAAACTGAGCAAACCTAGAGGTGGAATTCACTTCCTTCACCAGTAATCAGGTTTTTTTGAGTTTTATCGGTTTTGGGAAATGAGGCCTTTGAAAGGGGATGGTTGGTGGACCCCATAAAATATGGAATGGAATACTATTTGTGTCCCCAGTTCACAGTTTGCGGGGGAGTGGACTAAGCCCCAGGACAGGGAGTGCGGGGACGTGCCCAAGGTCAACATAAATTATGGGAATAGAGTTCCCAGTCCACAGGATGTTTTCCATACCACAATCCATTCATCAAGTCACACATTAAAAATGTATTGAGCATCTCCTGTGTGCCACACCCTGTCCTGGACTGCTTTAATCATTATTATTTTTTTTTTTTTACCTTGTCCAGCTTGCTCGCTTAGGAAAACAGAGACTGCACTGGGTATTTCAACAAGAAGAATTTAATAAAGGAATTGGATAAAGAGGTATTAGAAAACTGTTATCATATATATATATATATATGAGATGGAGTCTCACTCTGTCACCCAGGCTGGAGTTCAGCAGAGCCTTCAACCCCTGGGAGTAATCCTCTCACCTCAGCCTCCTGAGTGCTGGGACTACAGGCATGTACCACCATGCCCAGCTAATTTTTTTCCCCCTCTATATTGCCCAGACTGGTCTCAAACTCCTGGCCTTATGCCTCAGCCTCCCAAAGTGCTGGGATTACAGGCATGAGCCACTACTTGTGGCTCTTAATATATATTTTCAATCAAACTGCTTTTTAAAAATTGCTCACTTATGAGCCGGGCGCGGTGGCTCACGCCTGTAATCCTAGCACTCTGGGAGGCTGAGGCGGGCGGATCACTCAAGGTCAGGAGTTAGCTGACGCCACGGCACTCACTCTAGCCGGGGCAACAGAGTGAGACTCTGTCTCAAAAAAAAGAAAAAAAAAATTGCTCACTTATGAAAAGCTTAAATAAAATTTTAAATGGAAATTTGTGTTAACTTAACCAGGAATTAGGAAAAAAATAAATAAGAATGAAAAAAATTGTATTCCCATTTTATTATTATTTTTTTGCTATTCCTCCCCTTACCACTGGAGTATTCCTATTTTTTTTTTTTCTTTGAGACAGGGTCTTACTCTGTTGCCCTGGTTAGAGTGCAGTGGTATCAGCCTAGCTCACAGCAACCTCGAACTCCTGGGCTCAAGTGATCCTCCTGCCTCAGCCTCCTGAGTAGCTAATTTTTCTTTTCTTTTCTTTTCTTTCTTTCTTTTTTTTTTTTTTTTTGTAGAAATGGGGTCTCACCCTTGCTCAGGCTGGTCTCAAATTTCTGACCTCAAGTGATCCTCCCACCTCAGCCTCCCAAAGTGCTAGGACTTCAGGCGTGAGCCGCTGTGCCTGGCTGAGTATTCCTATTTTAAACAGAAAGCCAGTATCCATTGTCTTATGTAAAATTAGGTAACTGTTAAATTGACTTTTAGAGCAAAGTTACGAAATCCTGCCTAGAGATTGTGGCCCTCAGGAGACTGCGCTGGAGGGTGCTCCCTCCTGGTTAAAAAAGAGAGGTGTTAAAAGATAGGATAGCAGGGCTGAGTACCATCTTCATGACTGTATCAGGAGAATTGAAAATGAATCCCTGTTCAGGGAGTGGTTTCTAAGGCGACACTCAGCGGGTGGGCACCAGGCTCAGCACCTCCCTCTCCCAGCCTCTGCCCCTCCCTGGTCCCAACTGACCCGTCACCTCCAGGGGCACCAGATCCTGCTCATCTTCGATGCCCCTCACCACCTGGCAGCGGTAGAGCCCGGAGTCGCTGGCCCTCAGTGGCCCCAGCAGCATTGTGGCGTTGGCTCGGCGCCGGGGGTAGGCGGGCAGTGACACTCGTCCCTGCCAGCCCTTGGCCACCCGCACCACATTGTCCTTGGCCACCAGGATGGGCAAGTCCTGTCGCTGGCCTGACGCAGTCCGCACCTTGGTCCACTTGATCCGAGGGGCATCTCGGGCTGCACCCGGCCCGGGCTGCAGGGTGAAGAGACAGGGCAGGGCCACCAGCTCCGCCAGTGCGGCCCGCACCGACCCAGACCCCACCTTCTGCATGCGGAGCCCCTTTTCTGCCGTGTCGGAGATGTCCCGTGTGCCTGGGGTGGAGAAGGCAGAGAGAGGGCCGACTCAGAGGCAAGGGCAGCCAGCAGGGACGGCTGTTTCCCTCACTGTACAGCCATGGGAAACTCACTTTCCTTCTCTGAGCTGGTTTCTCCAAAGATTAAGCAAGAGGCAGCCCATGGAAGGGAAATGGTGTGTGTGGAGTACCTTCTTATATTAATAACAGGCAGTTCACAGCAATCAGCTCATTTGATTTTCCTTTCCTTTTTTTTTTGAGAAAAAACGAGAAACAGGGTCTTGATCTGTCACCCAGGCTGGAGAGCCTGTGGCACGATCATAGCTCACTGCAGCCTCAAACTTCTGGGCTCAGGCGATCCTCCTACCTCAGCCTCGCAACTTGCTGGGACTACAGGCATGTGTGATTACACCTGGCTATTCTGTGAATATTTCGTAGAGATGGGGGTCTTGCTATGTTGCCAGGCTGGACTCGAACGCCTGGTGTCAAGTGATCCTCCGACCTCAGCCTCCTGGAATGCTAGGGTTACAGATATGAGCCACCACACCTGACCTCATTTAATTTCATAACCATCTGTGCAGTAACAATGTCTCATTCTCTTTTGGGGGAGTTGAGGGAGCAGAGGCTCAGAGAGATAATTGTATTTGCCTAAGGCCACTGAGCAAATCAGTGAGGGATTTCTAAAGCCTGGACTCTTGACACCGTTGGAGAGATGCCAGGAGAGACACACATACCTTTATTTCCATTGCCCCTTCCTTGGCAGACATCACTAATCAATCTTCACACTCTTCTTGTTTCTCTTTCTCTTTTATTTTATTTTTTTTCTTTTTTCTTTGTTTCTTCTTTTATTTTTTAGACTAAGCCTGTTGCTGTATCATTTCTCTCTCCCTCTCCCCCACTCCATTTTTCTCTCTCTCCCTCTCTCTTCAGCTCATCCCGGCAAAGGGTGAGAGGGGGGAACCTCCAGCTTCTGCTGACAGGCACTAAAAATAACCTCTCAGGGATCTTGTTCTCTTTTGACTGTTCAAAGACCTTTTTCATCTATTCTCATTTTGTTCTCTGAACCAAGCCAGGGGACCAGCAGGAGAAGTCCCTGGAATTAAAAAGCTGCCCCATCCTGTGGCCACCTCCCAGACCCCAATCTGTCCCTCCCCACAAGCTAACTCACCCTGTTCCCCAGCCGCAAAGAACAGTCTCTGAAGCATCAAAAGGCCCAAGGCCCAGACAAACATGGTCCTCATCCTGGACCTGGAACAAAATGGAGAGGGAGGGAAGAGTGAGCCGCGGCACAGCCCTCTCAGACAGTCAATCCCCCCTACTCTGCAGATGAGGAAACCAGGGCTCAGAGAGGCTAGTGTATAATTCAAGGTCACAGAGTAAGTATGCAAGGATTTGAATCCAGGGCCACCGGGCTTCAGGATCTAAGCAGCAAAGCCTCATGGTCGGAAGCATGGGTGCTGGAGTGAATCAGAGCTGCGTTGGCTCGCTGCCTGTTCCTTGCTGTGTGACCCTGGGCAAGCAGCTTAACTTCTCTGTGCTTCACTTTCTTCCTGGGTCAGATGGGGATAACATCAGGTAGTTGGACAAAATGGATGAGTCAATACATATAAAATGCTTAGAACTGCCTGGCGTGAAGGAGTACATTTTAGCTGTTGCTATTATTACTATTGACCTCAACACAGCCAAGATTGATACCCCATTTTTTCAAGCCAGCCTCCCCCATCAGACTGGGGCCTCCCACAGGGCAGCAGCCGGTCATCGTTCTCCCAGGGTCCCCCGTCCAGGCAGCAGGCTGGCCTCCGAGCCAGCCTTTAATCTGGGTTTGCTGACTGACACGATTCTCTGCTTCAATTCCAGGATTTGGTTGTCACCAAGATTCTATTCTTGGTTTCTGGGATTTTGAGGAGCTGCCAACTCCCAGCTGGAGGAAGGGGCCTCACCCTTCCCCACCCCATTCTTCCTCTGACTTTGCACAGCCTGATGAAGACTTTTCCTAGGCCCACAGAGAAATTTCGATGGTAGGTCCCGTTCTCCGTAGGGGCTGCGACCCATGGACACAGAGTGGACAGTTACTGAGTGCTTACTGTGAGCAAAGCCCGTTCCAGGCGCTGAGATACAGCATTGCCTTTCCAGACTCTACTTTCTTCCAGAGACCAGAAATCCTGGGGAGGGGGCCCCTCCCCAAAGCCTCCCACCCTTCTGGGTGGTTCTTACTGGGGGTCAGGAGGAGGGCACAGATGGGAAATTAGAACGTCATCTGCAAATAGAGCCCTTGCACCCTGCTCCCATAAAGAAACAGCCCGAGGAGGGGGGTTTGGATAGTATCTGGAATGGGAAGCTCTGGGGGCCAGCTGTCCCTCTCCACAGCTCCCCTTCCCAGCTCTCTGAGTCCCCTGCTGGGAGGCCGGCCGGAGACCTGTCCGTGGTGCTGAACTATGAGGTTTCAATGCCGCCGCACTGCCCACTAGGTCTGTCCCTGCCTCTTGCCTGCTGACACAGTCCCTCGGGGCCCAGAGAGGGCTAGTGGTTTGCCTTAGGCTGCACAGCAGGGCTGAGGTCCAGGCCAGGCCTTGGGCCGGTGTCCCCAGCTACCACCCTGTAAACCTCGGCAACATCTGCCTATATCCCAGGCTGTCCTCAATTCTTCCCCTTGGAACCCTGCACTAGTGTGGGGCCTCCTGATGGTTGCTCCAGGCCTGGCCAGGTATTAGCCAGTGGGGCAGGACTCTGGGTTGCACCTGCTCACAGCAAGGCCTTAGGATGGGACAAGGCCAGAGAATTCTTACACACACGCACACACACACATCCCATATGGTTAAGAGCTCAGACTACATCCAGACAGCTCTGCCTCTACTCCTGGACGAGCTGCTTTAATCGCTGTGGGCCTCAGTTTCCCCACCTGTAAAATGGGGATGCTCCTGCAAGTACCTTATAGGGCTGCTGTGAGAATGAAATGACCCAAGACTTGTAAAGTCCTAGAAATGTTAAATTTAAAAACGGCTCTTTATACACAAAGCCTCGTGTACACACTAAAAATATACTGACGGAGTGAGGTGGTCCAACATGGTGACAGACACAGTTTCGGGTGCACCCTCCCAGCCCCCCTCACACACCCTCCCACTGCCTTCCACTTGCACCCTCACACACCCACACCCTTCTCTTAAAATACCTCCTCCCCAGGGCTGCCAGAGGTGAGCATTTACACAGCTGTCTAGGGCCCATCCCCTTATGAATAATGCAGAAGCCTCATGCATATGCAAAAGGGGGCCTTTGGGTTGCTGGGGGAGGGGCGGCCCAGATTGATGTGAGAGTGTGTGTGTGTGTCTCTCTCTCCTCCTTCACTCCCACCTCTTGTCTGGGTGGGCACTGAGTGCGGGTGAGTTAGCCGGCAGACGGTTTCTGTGTCTTTGTGACTGGGTACGTGTCAGCGGTGCCATGTCCAGGCAAGGGCATGCATGCAGTTGTGCCCCGTGGTGAGTGGCCCGAGGAGCTCATGCACTGGGCGGAGTGCAGGGGACCCAGTGTGATTTCTGGATGTGTGCGTCTGAGAGCCCCTCAGCAGGGGCTGTGCACCCACGTGTGTGTCTCTGGCATTTGCCGGTGTATTAGTGTGCACGGGTGTGAATGTGGGGCGGCTTGGAGGGGGAAGTCGGGCTGGGTAGGTAAATCATCCCAGCCTGCCCCTTGGGGACTTCGACCCCTGCCCAACGTGTCCCCATAAGCTCCCCAACTCTGCATGCACAGACCACATCCCACACCCCGATGTCCAGGGACCACATCGCCCATCACAGGGAAAGGACCCTTGCCATACACACACACCCCTGCGACACAGACCCCGGGAGACACACACTCTCACAGATTCGCAGTGACAGTAACAAAGAGGGTCGGTCTGAGCACTCACAAGACAGGCAGCACGTCTCCTGCACAAAGACACACACCCACAGGCTCCGGGTGCCCCCACACAAACCCCTCGGAGAGCTGGCCGCTGTCAGACACAGCTCCTCACTTGCGTTCACACTCACACAGCAGTGCCAGCCCCGGCACCAGCCGGGAGGGATGAATGTGGCCTCAGTGACCGATGGGCACACATCGTTTTGCCACATGGTGACGTGACCCCCAGCACAAGTTTTCTGACAAAGACCCAACCGCGGTCATATCAGACTCACAGGGGACCCCACACCCTCTGGGCACACTCTCCCACCCCTGCCTGCCTGGGGCAGACACACACACAAAGCCCCCGCCTCTTTGAGGGGGGGACTTCCATTTGGGAACATCCACAAGCCATTGAGTCTGCTGGTTTCTGGGGTCCCAGGGTGCGCCTGCCCCTCCCTCCCTGCCCCGCCCCCGCCTCCCCCCCGCTGGGGCCCAGAGCCAACCCTCTCCTTGGCGGTCCTGCCTGTTTCCCACCGATGTTGCTTGAGAGGAACAAAGCCCTGGGCGCTCCTGCCCAGGCTGGGCCTGGGGTTCCAGCCCCCTGCTTCCCAGCGCCTGTGTCCCCAAACCAAGCCAGGGCTTCCAACTGCACCTACAGGGACAGATGGAACTGGAAGGGGTGAGGTGAGGGTCTGTGCCATGCTCTGAGGATGAGGACAGATGTGGAGGTGCGGGAGGGGGCAGCCCCCTCTCTGGGCTGGTGTCCCTCGTGGGTCCTGGGATCCACAACTGGGGGTCCCAGGGGGCCCCCACCCAGTATTCACCTGGGACACCCAGTGTGCTCCCTGGGAAAAGGGGCAGCACCTCAACTCCAGGTCTGAGGGAACAAACGGGGACCACCTTGGGATGGGGCCCCCAGAGCCTCCTCCCTGAGTCAGAATGTGGTGACAGGACCTGGCCCCGAAGGACAGGGAGACAGCAGGGCGCTGTCTCCCCACGGCCATTCACTTTCAGCACAGACCCCCTCCCACTGGGCTCAGGCTGATCTGGGGGGCCCCCTCCCCACTGCAGTCCAGCCGGGATTCCTCCATTCTCCTGCAAATTGGGAATCCCCACTTAAAATTCTGGGGTGTCTCAGTTGAGACACGGGCGTGCCCTGCTCTGGAATCCCCCACTCAGCATCTGGGTGTCCTCCTCTTCTCTCCAAACTCGGGGTGCTCCTCCCCTAGCCCTGGTTCCCATCGCCCCCTCCCCAATCCTGAGACCAACCTCCAGCCCAGCCTCCTCCCCCCTCTTGGGGTTGTCTCCGCATTCCGTGGACAACCTTGCCCCTAGATGCGTGTCCCCCGACATCCCCAAGCCCCCTCCCAGCCTGGGGCTTCCCTCCCCCATCGGCCCCCTCCTCTTTCTGGGGGCTTCTCCCTGATCTCAGGCCCCCTCCCCAATCCCAGGCTATGTCTTCAATCACGAGGTTTTCTCCCCCAACGCGGTCCCCTTCCCACGACCGACCCCCCACCTGGCTCCTAGTCCGGACGCATCTCGGGGCAACCGCCCGGCACAAAAGACGCTCGGCCTCAGCTCGTTCCGCGCCGGGTCCAGCCCCTGCGCTCCGCTCGCCCCAGCGCCGCCTCGGCGCTTATAAAGGGGCCGCGGGGCCGCTCTGCGCATGCGCCCCCGCCAGCCAGAGGCCTCCGGCAGCGCGAGGAAGGGGGCTCCCCTGCCTAAAATCCTCCCCCGCTTTTCCGACACTCACCCTGCCGGAGGGGAAGACTGTGCCTGACCTGCCCCCCTCTTTACCCGGGTCTCTTTACCCCAGGAACGGCGTTAAGTGTCCCCAGCGCGCCGCATGATGAGGCCTGCCCCATTTCACAGGTGGGGAAACTGAGCCCCAAGGAGGTAAAGTCGCTTCCCAAGGTCAGGCAGGAGGGAAGGGCAGAGCTGGGATTCAAACCCCGGCCTGCCTGCTCTCCAGGGCTCACCCTCGAGGCAGTTTTGGCTGCAATGACTTTATAGAGAGGAAACAGGCTCAGAGAAGGCGGCAAGATTCCTTGGTCACACGACTGGCAACAGGCAGTAGGGTGGGAGCCCAGGGGTGTCACACTCCGGAGACGTTCCCAGCAGCTCCAGCCAGGTGACATCATTTGTTCACTCACCTTTGTCCGATCGGCATGTGTGGAACACAGGCTAAAGCCCGGGGACTGGTGTTGGCACAGAAACATTTTTGCTTTGGGCAGGAGCATAGGGGTGTCCTTGGGGGAGACCCCGATCTTTAAAAGCTTATGTGTGTTTTATCACAACAAAAAAATGGAAATGAGGAGGGGAAAGAAGCCTGGAGAGGTCGGCCCCTTCCTCTGCCCTAGGGTCCAAGGCGACGCAGAGGCCAGCTGCTCTTACTGTCTAACTCCATGTCACAGAGGGGAGACAGAGCTCAGGGATCTCGGCCGATGTGAGTGACTGCGGGTGACAGCTGTGTCACCAGCACCCGGAGAGGGTGTGATGACTGGTCATCAAGGCTGGCACGAGGGTGGTGGTCGTGGCTATGTGAGGTGCCTGGGAATGGGGCAGTCCAGCCTCCACAAATCCAGTTCAAGTCCCCTCCCAGTCCCTCCTGACAGTGTGACTCTGGGTGAGCCATCTGGTCTTCCTGTGCCTCGGTTTCCCCATCTGAAATGGGGGATAACTAACTGTCCCCATCTTACAGATTGCTGGGAGAATGAAATGGGAAGTTAACACATAGGCAGGGGCTGCTGCTTATTTTACAGTTTTCTGGGGAAACTGAGGCTCATGGAGATGGGACTGCCTTCCTGCCTGAGGTTGCACAGCACGTGTAGGGACCTGGTGGGAGTGCAGGTTTGTGGCCACAGAGCTGTCCCCCACCCTCGATTACCCCCACCCCTCCAAACACCCCCCCAACTCCCCTAGCTGGTGCCAGGGCTGAGCTTAGAGGGGCTGGCCTGGGGCCCAGGGGCGGGCTGTTGCTGGGGGATTGAATGAGGCGCCCTTGCCTGGGAATCTGCTGGGCTCAAAGAGCTATTTATAGGCCTGCGCTGGGATTGGGCAAGCCCCCCCACCCCATCCCTGAGTGCCTTCTCTGTCCCCACCCCACCCCCTAACACTGGGGCCCCGGGCCAGGGGCTAATGCCAGTGGGGGAAGGGGCTGGCGGGCCAGAGTTGAGGCTGGGAGGCTGGACCTTCCAGGAGAGGTGGGTCTCAGGGGTGGACAGTGTCCCCCAAAGTGCCTCAGAACAAACCCAAAGTGACACACAGACAAATCACAGACAATGTCACCAACTACCACTAACAAACGGTCACACCGCAGCCCCAGCCCAGCCACACTAATAGCACAGTCAGCTCACACACAACCACACCTGACCACACGGACAGTCACACCTGGCCGCACATAACCACACCTGACCACATGGACAGTCACACCTGGCCACATATAACCATACCTGGCCAGGCCACACTCAAGTCACGCTCGCTGCATGGCTAAGCACACAGCCGGGAGCTTGGCTGCACCTAGTGCCCCTCCACACTCAGACACACCCACCTTCACCTTCCTGCCAGCCGCAGACAGCTCCCCTCTGCCCCACGTTGCTCACGCACACACGTTGCCAGGTATGGGCACGCCCACAGGTAGTGAGCACACGTCCACGTCCACTTGGCACCAACGTCACCAACCCCGACAGACACAAGCCTTCCAGCTGCTGTCACAACCAGCCACACAGAGGCAGCCCCGGGTCTTACCACGCACCTTGGTCCCTGTGCACCCAGGCCCCCACCCTCTGTCACACTGTCACCTCCAGCAGGAGTCCAGGCCTGCACCTCAGCAGGACCAACGTCCCCAGCTAGTGCTCAGTGAGCATCCTCCTATTCTGTCTGAGCTGGGCCCTGCTGGACCTGGGGGCACCCTGGCAGATAAATCAGACCCAGACCTGCCAGACTGGGGGTTCCAGGCTTGGCGGATCCTGTCACATCCTCCTTCCCGTGCGGTCACCTCAGGCTGAGATTTCAGGGAAACCATTACGCCCATTCCCCAGGCTCAAAGCCATCTGAGAGCCTTTCCCTGTCCTGCTGCGAGATGACTGAAGCATGTTTTCTGCACGGGTGGGGCTGCCTCCCCAGAGATGGCCAACGCAGAGAGACCCAATACCCAAACTTGCTGGTGACTTCAGCAAGTCCCTGACCCTCTCTGAGTCTCCAGTTTCTCCTCTGAAAAATGCATAACTTGGCGCGGGTTCGGGGGAACTCTGGAGTCAGACTAGGGTTTGCATCCTAGTCCCCCTAGGTGACCATGGCTAAATGACTTTGCTGTTCTGTGCCTCAGTTTCCCCCAGCAAACCAGAGGAGCTGCGTTTGGACCTTCTAGAGCTCTCCTGGCCCCATCCCCTGGGGTGGGGTTGGGAGTTCTTAGTCTCTCCTCACTCAGGAGAATGAATGGACCACTTCTGGCCGCCCTGCTGGGAGCCCGGAGCCGCTAATTCCCTGGAGAAACAGGAGGTCCTTTCATGCCGCGGCGCCAGTGAGGTGAGGAGGCGGGAAGACAGTATGGAGCTGGCTGCATCCCAGTGGACAAGGTGGCCCCATGCCAAGGCCAGGAGTGGTGTGGAGAGCCCTGGGACCATGCATATCCTCACTGGGGGACCTTTGCCAAGTCGCTGTGTCCTCAGCTACCAAGTAGGGGTGACGGGGACCAGTCAGGGCAGGTTTAATGAGCCAATGAATGGAGAAGAAAATGTGGCTTCAAGTTAGATGTGTGCGTGGTAAGACCCGGGGCTGCCTCTCTGTGGCTGGTTGTGACAGCAGCTGGAAGGCTTGTGTCTGTCGGGGTTGGTGACGTTGGTGCCAAGTGGACGTGGCCGTGTGCTCACTACCTGTGGGTGTGCCCATACCTGGCAACGTGTGTGCATGAGCAACGTGGGACAGGGGCTCTCAACAAATGCCAGCCACTGTTGCTATATGTCAACCCAAAGAGCCCACTGAATCCTCCAATAGCCCTGTAAATAGAATTCCCCCCACTTTGCAGGTGAGGAAACTGAGGCTCAGAGAGGTCAAGATGTTTGTCTAAGTTCACACAGCCAGTGAGTGGTCCAGCCCGGATTCGAACCAGATCTGGGCTCTCCAGGGTCCATGCTCTTCCTAACTTTCTTTGGGGGTTAGGGTGAGGGTGGGGTGTTTCCTGCCACCTCCAGTCTCATCCCTGAGACCAGCACAAAGCTGGATGGCACCAGGCTATTTCTGAATGCACAAAGTCCTGGCAGGCAGGAGCTCATGAGGCAGCCCTTCCGCGGGTGACCCAGTTTCCCCGCCAGCCCCCCTCCTGGAGTGGGTTTGGGCAGACACTCGTAGGATGCCAGGAGGACCATTCCCCCAGCCCTTGAAGGAAGGGGCTCGATGCCAGATCATTCAGCCGAAGCCAGGAACGGCAGCCTCCTGCTCTGTGGCTGCTCTGTCTGGAACCCTCCATTCACGCAGATCCAATGGTGACCCGCCCTTTCTCAAACACCTGCCCCCACCACCGTGCCCCAGGAGGATATGGCTCTACATAGTTCATTCACATTCATGGTCTTTCACCCAACGAGGCCTCTGGTTTTGCTGTTCTCCCTGCCTGGAACACCCTTCCCACAGCAGATTTTCTTACCCTGGTGAATTTCTGCCAACGCAATAAGGTGCGGGTCTAAAATCTCCTCTCCCAGGACAACCCTGTCCAGGTAGAACCCCTGCTCCTCCAGCCGTATCTCTTCCAGTGGTTCAGCCCTCACGCTGTGGGGCGTGGAATGTGTGTCTGTCTCTGTCTTGCCCAGACTGGGGGCTCCTCACTCAGGGACGGGGCTGGAGCTGAGATCTCTTGCCGTCCTCAGCATCACCCAGCACAGGGCCAAGCACAAAGGTGTGACACTAGAGGGTGGCAAGAGCTGTCTAGAGGATCACTGAACCAAGTTTTTAGCCTAATATCTGAGGTTTTGTGTAATCTGGCTTGGCAAACTCCTGTTCATGCTTCAAAACCCACCTGCATGCCCTGTCCTCCAAGAAGCCTTCCTGGATGTCCTGGCCAGCACTTTCTGGGAGAGATAGATTTGGAGCACAGGCCTTCTGCGCCCCAGCAAGGACAAAGGAGATCGATATCCCCAACATCACGGCCTTTTCCTCGTCTCTTGCTTTGGCCTCTGGGAGGCAGTGAGGTTCAGGGGTTCCTAGGTTGCATTGGCAGTTATGAAACGGATTCAGCAGACTTCCCCGAGTAGGAAGCCATCGCTATAGGAAGTCTCTAGATTCCCAAACCAGTGCTCTACATCCCAGCACCAGGGGACGGCGCTCCCCACGCAGCTTGCAGCCTTCCCCCAGCTGTCAGAGAAACTCACGTCATTGAACCCGGGCCCTTTAAGAAGCGGGCATGAAGGGGCGGGGAAAAATCAAGCCCCGCCCCAGGAGCGGCTGCGGGGCGGGGCCTGAATATACGTTGCGCATGCGCCGCGCCCACGCGGTTCCGGGTCCCGGGTTTTGGTTGCCAGAGCTGCTGGCTGAGAAACTGAGGCCCAGACAGGGAGCGTCCGCCCCGAAACCCGCGGGGAACCTGTTTCCTGTGACAGACCTGGCCTCCCGATCCCCACTCCCGGTTTTCCCGGCTGGGGGGAGCGGTCATCGAGACGGTATCTAGGACAGGGGCGGGCGAGGGGCCTCGTTCAGGTCCGGAGTGACCCGGTCGGGGCGCGCAGGCCAGGGGCGTGGCCAGGGTGGCGCCAGGATTCGAACCCAGGCCCCGAGAGATCTGTGGGACCGCGATGACCCACTCTTTGGTTTGTCCGGACACGGTAAGCAGGTAAGAGTCCGGGGGTCGGGGGTCAGGGGTCGGACGTCGGCAGGGCCCTAAGGCTGGGCTCAGCCCCTCTCTCGCCCGGATCCCGGTGCCTCCAGGGTGAGCTCGGTGCTGAATCGCAACACCCGGCAGTTTGGAAAGAAGCACCTGTTCGATCAGGACGAGGAGACGTGCTGGAACTCGGATCAGGTAAGGGGCCCTTCCCCCAACACCCGGGCCCCTGCGTCCGTGGTGTGAATCAGACTCAAGAGTCCAGGGTGCCTGGAGAACTTCGGAGGGTGGGGGCCTAGTGGACACAGTCCCAGTGGCCAGGAAAGGAACGTGTGCTGACTGTCCCCCTTGCCCCTCATGCACTGTGTGAATGAGAGAGATGTAGCAGGCTCTGAGCCTGCACTGTGGGCCTCAGTTTCCCTGTCTGCTTCCAGGGCCCCTGTCAGTGGGTGATGCTAGAGTTCCCCCAGCGCATCCGTGTCTCCCAGCTTCAAATCCAGTTCCAGGGGGGCTTCTCCAGTCGCCGGGGCTGCCTGGAAGGTACTAGAAGGCCCTGGGAGGAGGTGGGGGCTCCAGGGGGCACCCTGCACACTCACTCACTGCCTCTTTCTCTGCTGCAGGTTCACAGGGCAGCGAAGCTCTGAGCAAGATTGTGGCTTTCTACCCTGAGGACAACAACACGCTTCAGATATCCTGTCCTGGCCTTCGCGGATAGGGTAGCCTGGGCCTCTGAAAGCTTTGGGCTCACCCAGACCTGAGTGGGGACTCTGGGGTGTGACCTTGCACAAGTGGCCTCTAGGCCTCCATCGCCTCATCTGTAAAATGAGGCTGACGGCCGCCCGTTTTGTGTGCGAGGCTCAGAGGGGCCCACAGCGTGCACAGGTCACCCAGCACACGGGTGGCATCTTGCTGGGGCTAGAGCCTGGGTCTGGGAAGGGTGGGGCTTGGCGGGTGGGAAGCAGAAAGCCACCTGTTTCCCTTGACTGTCCGTGCTCACACCTTCCCCGTGCCAGCTGCTGAGGTGGACCGGCTGAAAGTGACGTTTGAGGACGCTACCGACTTTTTTGGCCGCGTGGTCATCTACCACCTGCGGGTGCTGGGGGAGAAGAAGGTATGAGATCTCCTCCGGGACGCCCTTGGGGAAACACAGCACAGTCCTTCAAGTTCTGCTGCACGGAAGGTTTATTGGTTCCTGTCGGGAAGGGTCCCCTCCCACCGCCTGTCCAAGAGCTGCCTCTGAAGCCAGTTCTGGGTTCCCCCAGCTCTGAGTCCACTGTTTTGTTCCCTGAGTGTCTGAGTTCCCAGCAGGTGGCCTTCACTTGGGGTCAGCGGGCACCAGGTTGCTCTGGAAGAGTTTGAGGATGTGGTTCTCAATCACCTGTTGCACTAGAGGCGGGGCGAGGGAAAAGAGTGGCCGTGAGCTTGAACTGGGGGCTGCAGAGGCACGGGCCAGCCTGCACTCTCTCCCCTCGGGGGACGAGCAGGGGCAGGGGCCTCCCAGCCCCGGCACCTGGATGGAGGACCCACTCTATAGACCAGGGAATCCATGCTCCTCCCACAGCAAAGCTGGGAGGACCAACGTCCCATCCCAGGAGGCTCAACTTCCCATGAGTTTGTAAAAATGCATTTTTGTGTGGCTTTTCAGGGTCATAAAAATATTTCCTACCAAACAACGTTGGTGAACTGTGACTTTGATGAAAAGATGAGAGGGGTGGCAAGGAATGATTTCTGTCCCAAATTGGATAAAACTCCAAAGAAAGGAGGGGGATATTTCCTGAGCCCTTAATCCCTCCATGACCCCAGGGAGTCAGTTCTGTTAGGATCTCCCCATTTTATAGATGGGAAAACTGAGGTCCCACTATGAGGGAAGAAGCAGGGAGTCAAATCCACCTGCTCAAAGCCACTTCCCGCCATAGACAGGGTTGGCCTCCGTGGCCCAGCTCACTGTGGCCCAGCTGCCTCCCTCTTGGGGTCCTCACTGTGCCAGGCCTCTGCAGGCGCTGTTCCTCCCACCTGGATGCCCCGCTGGTCCCCCAGAAGCCCTCCTTGACCCCGCCCAACATCCTAAGGCTGGGCCAGGGCCTCTCACGGCCCGTCACTGACACACATTGGCCTGCCTACCCCAGCCCATGGGAAGCCCCGAAAGCCAGGATTAGGACATGCCCAGGCCAGGTACACAGTGGTGCTTAACACTGGCTAACATGAACACTCTTGCTGCCAGTGTCTGCCAACTGAGGGGCATGTCCTGTGTACCCCCTCGCGGTCCCCTGCTCATGGCACCCCATTTGGGGCTCAGGCCGACCTTTCCGGTATCCCAAGGCCACAGCGAGGTCCATCGGGGTGTAGCCTGAGTCGGCTTCAGTGGTGAGGTCGGCACCTCGGGCTGCAAAGCAGGTTAAGTGGTGGTGGGGGGCAGAAGCCAAGAATGGGACCTGGGGACTTGGGAGACCCAGTGATCTCGCCCCTCACGAGGCAGCCATGGGCCTGCCCTTTGCCCATGTGGCCTTGGACAAGACCCCAACCCCTCTGAGGCTCAGTCTCCTCTGAAGACTGTGGCTCCATGGTTCCTGAGGCATGGAGGGTGGAGGTATCAACTCCTTGGCCAGACCCCTATGCTGTCCTGCCATTTCCTGTCCCCAGATCCCCGCTCTGAGAGTAGCAGGTAGTCACCATCCAGTTCAGGGACAGAACTCGGCCCCTCCCTGCCCTCGGGACTCCTGTAGGGCCAGTTGGGGCTTTGGGGGCTCTGGGGCCCCCGGGGCAAGTCTCTACCCACACTCACCCAGCAAGGCCTCAACGCACTTCACATGGTTCCCACGCACAGCATACAGCAGGGGCGTCCCTCCATTCTGTCGGGGGTGGGGTTAAGGGGGGAAACTCAGTAGTTTATCTTACCCCAGTTCTCACAATGCACCTCACTCTCTGGCCTCCAGTTTAATGTGGTTCCTCTTCCTGCTCATAACCTGGCCAGTCTATCTTGTACTTTGAGTATCAAGTTTAGACACCCCTTCATCCAGGAAGCCCTTCCTGACCTTCTCTGGTCACTTTTGCATGTTTGGAGCTGCCTGTGCGCCTGCCATCACAGCACTATTCGCTGCATCTCGGCTGCCTGTTTCCATGTCTGCCTCCCCCAAACTGGGAGCTTTGTGAGGCTTGGGAATGGGTCTGACTTGAGTTCCCAGCACCCAGAGCAGGCCTGGTACCTTGCCAGCATTTGATAACAATGTTTTGGGTTTGTTTTATTTTTAATTTTTTTTTTTTTTTTTTTAGAGACAGGGTCTCACCGTGTTGCCCAGGCTGGAGTGCAGTGGCATGATCATAGCTCACTGAGGCTTTGAACTTGAGTTCAAATGAGCCTCCTACCTCAGTCTTCTGAGTAGCTGGGACTACAGGCGCACACCACCACACCCGGCTAATTTTTCTTATTTTTATGTAGAGATGGGGTCTCGCAATATTGCCCAGGCTGGCCTTGAACTCCTGGCCTTGAGATCTTCCTACCTCAGCCTCCCAAAGTGCTGGGATTACAGGTATGAGCCACCATGCCCGCCTTGATAAATGTTTGAGGGCAGGAATGGAGGCAAAGAGGCCGTGAGGTGCCTGCAGAGGGTGGTCCTCACCCAGTCGTAGATGTTGATGTCCACGTCACGCTCAAGCAGCAGCCCCACGATGTCCGTGTAGCCGCCCGTGCTGGCCAGTGACAGGGCGCTCTCCCGCTCCTTGGCCAGGATGTGGGGGTCGGCACCCTGGTGGGGAGAGGGGGGCAGCGATGAGAGGGGTGGGGGCATCCCCAGGGATTCTGGGGTCCCCAAAGCAGCTTCATCTTAAAGACAAGTAACCAGCAGACGCAGCTGAGACCCCAGCCCGCCCGCGAGCCCCCAGGAAGCCCCTAGCTGGGCTGGGACGCACCCACTCCAGAAGGAAGCGGACGGTCTCGATCTCTCCAAAGGCAGAGGCCCAGATGAGTGGGGTGAAGCCACGCTCGTCCGGCTTGTTGATGAGGTTGTCTCCTGGCGGGAGGGAGGTGGTACCACCAGGATGCACCCTGCCCTCTCTGCCCAGCGCCACCAGAGCAGGGATGGGGCGTGGTGGGAGGCTGGGGCCAGACATGCAGGAAGGAACACGTGTAGGTGGTCACACGTGGACGTGCTCATACACAAACACTCACACTGTGAGCGGGCACAGGGTGCCCACACGCACACGCTGGACAGGCACAGGCACGCCAGCACACACGTGTGGACACGCACCTTTCCTCAGATGCTCTTTCAGCTGGCTCAGCTCCCCCTGGGCCGCGAGCTGGTGGATGGACAGGGCTGCAGGCCAGAGAGAAGCAGAGTCCTCACCTGCCCCATCGCCTCTCTGTGCCTCACTTTACCCTCTGCCCACAGGGGTTCCTCTCAGCCCGTCCCATCCTGCTACCCCTCTCGCCACGGGGGACCCACTCACAGTCTAGGGTAGCCGGCAGGGCCGACACCTCATTGCCCCGCTGCCGGTTGGTGAGGGTTGTAGAGTGCTTCAGGGAGCTGCCTGCTGGGAGAGAGGAAAGGCCTCGGTTTCCCCAGTATATGTCTCTGGGGTTTGGCCCTTGGGGCTTGGAGCTAGCACAGACAGTGCCTGAGACCCTGCCATTCCCTGGCTGTTCTCTCTCGGATACCCAGGGTGCATCTTTCCCCTCCACGCCTCGCCACGCCCGGCAAACGAGACAGAGGCTTTGCCCTCAAGGGAACCCCCAGGCAAGTGGCCGCTTCAGACACAGAAATGGAATAAAATCTCAAGCTGAAACAAGGGCTCCAAAGAATTAAAAATGCAGGTAGAAGACGGTAAAAAGAGGGTGAGTCCATTTTAGACAAGCTGGTAGGGAAAGGGCCTCCCAGAGGTGACACCTTTGAGATCTCGGCAAGTCAAAGAAATCAGCCGTAGGAAGAGGTATGGAAGGAACATTCCAGACAGAAAGAATGGCAGGAACAAAGGCCCTGGGATAGGACCGAATTAGACATGTCCTAAGACTCCGGTCAAAAATAAATTCTCAGTTCCTCAATAAGTCAAACACAGGATTGCCATATGACTCAGCAATTTCACTCCTAGGTATAATACCTGTCCCCAAAGAATTGAAAACAGGTGTATAGATTAAAAACTTGTACAAAAATGTTTACAAAAGTATCACCCACAATGGCCAAAAAGGCAACGTCTAGCAAAGGATCAGTGGATACACAAACCACGGTCCATCCATACTGCAGAATATGATGCAGCCTTAAAAAGGCACGGAGCACCGCCACCTGCTACCCCGTGGATGAACCTTGAAAACCTCACGCTAAGAAGCCAGTCACAAAGGCCACATAGTGTATGACTCCAGAAATGTCCAGGATAGCTAAATCCATAGAGACAGAAAGTGGATTAGTTGCTAGGGACTGGAGGGAGAGGGGGATGGGTGTGGAGTTTCCTTTTGGGGTGACGAAAATATTCTAGATAGAGGTGGTGGTTATGCAACCCTGTGACCGTACTTACTGACACTGAATTGTACCGCAGTTCTGGTTTAAACGGTAAGTGTTACGTGACGTGTCCCATACCACAATATAAAAACGTAAAAGTTGTGAAAAACAACCCCTTTTTGGGTAGAGAGGGAAGGCGTGTCCTAGGTAGAGGATCATAAGGACAGAGGTGTCATCTGACATTCCACCAGCATCGAATCCCAGAGGGCCAATCCCATCCTACTCTGCAGTGAGGAGACACCGGCGTCGGGTTCAGGATTCCCGGGCTCCGGGGTGCAAGGGAAGAGACTGAGGACCACAGTCTCTGAGCCGTCTGGGGCTTCATCCCCGGGGTCTTCGGGGTCCCCAAGTTCTGAGGCAGGGGGCTGCTCGGTCGGGATGAGGTCCTCTGCAGGCTGAGTGGGCTCCATGGGGGAAGCTGTCGGGCGCACCAGAAGGGAAAAGATGACAATAATTATCAACAGCTCTTACGAAGTAGGCACTGACTGCGTACTTGGCCTTGCACTATGAGGGTGGGTAAACTGAGGCTCGGGTTAACTGCCAGGGCCAGGAAATCAAAACCAGAGTGCAGCTGCTTTTTAGGCCTATTCTTCCCCGTTTGCACCGAGGCAAATGCAACACGCAATGCTTCAAAGCCCCGCTCTTGGGTCAGCTGTCTGGATTTCAATACCCCCGCGCATAGGCTGTGAGAACTCAGGCGTGCGACAGCCTCTGAGCCTCAGCCTCCTCCTCAGTAAAATGGGGAAATGAGGCCTAAAAGAAATCGTCTGTCAGTAGCTTAGCAGGGGGCCGGGAAGGGCAGAGCTTAATAAACAGCTGCCGGACTTATCTGGGAGCGGGAGCCCCCAAGATGAGTGAGGGCTCAACAAAGATGCAATCGGTCCCAGTCCCACCCGCGCTTCCCCAACCGATCCAGGGTCCACTCACCTCCCCAGAAGTCTCCTCTGCCCGCCCCGCGCCGCAAGCCCAGTTTCCCCAAAACTTGGGGTCCCAATTCACAAACTTTTCTCTTCCAACGGATATAGTGGGGAGCAGGCTGTAGACGAGACCCTCAGCGCCCTAGCTTCCTCTGCCGGGACACGGAGCAACTTGATAAGCGACCGCTACCCGCCCAGTCCCCGACCCCAGAGCTCCCCCACTGCGCCTGCGCACCCCCGCCCCCCAAAAGTGCGGAAGGGCCCCAGCAGTAAGAGCTGCTTCTGGTCCTTTAAGACTCGGGGGAGGGGCGTGGCTTCCGCTTGGGCCGTAGCAGCGCGATTGCGCCTGCGCGTTCTTTGTCCCTCAGCTCCGGAGGGAATGGGCGGGGCCTCAGAGGGCTCTGAGAATTTCGCGGCTCCTGCGTCCCTTCACCCCGCCCCCCGGCTCCGCCCATAGGTTTTTCCAGCGGAGGCCAATGGGTTCCAGCCCCGGACGGATGGGCGGGGCTTTCCAAAAGTGCAGGGCGGGAGGAAGTGGGCGGGGCCTCCAGAGTTTAAAGGGGCGAAGTGCGATTGCCATCGAGTTCCAGAACAATGTGCCTTCTGCGGTCCCCGAGGTTTCTAAGCGTGTGGAGGGATGTGGTGGTGGCAGGGGACTAAAGGAGGGCGTTCATGCGGCCCGAAGTGGGCAGTGTGAAGAATGTTCCCCCAACTCCTCTGCCCCGGGAAAAGGGGGTTCGGGAAGCCAGGGAGTTCTTGGTTGTCCCCCCTGGAGCCTCAGGGGGCTCCCCGCCGCGTCCTCACCCGCCCCCGGGCGTGCTTCCCTCCGCTCCCGCTTACAGCCCCTCTCCTACCCCGGCAGGCGGAGGAGCAGGGGGGCGGGCCAACTGCCACCGGAACTGGAGCCGCCTGGCGCGCGGTTTCCGCAGGGAAGGCTTAGGCGGCGGTCCCGGCCTCCGGACTTCCGGGTCGGGGCCTCCGGTTCGGCAGGCCGCAGTCGTTATGGAGGAACCCGAGATGCAGCTCAAGGGAAAGAAAGGTGGTGCAGGTCCCCAGGCGGGACAGAGGGGACCGGCGACTCGCGAGGGGGCGCCTTGATAAAGGGCGGGAGTGGCCCAGGCGCGGAGGGGGCGTGTGGGGCGCGGTGATTAGTTTTGAGGCCTTGGCAACGTCTCCGCGCCTGGATTTGTCAGCTGAAAAACGGGGCGTGTGATGTCCCCTGGGTTGTTTGCGGAGCGCAACAGTCCGGCCAGGCTCGGCGGCTCACCTGTCGTCCCGGCACTTTGGGACGCTGAAAGGGGAGGATCCCTTGAGCCCAGGAGTCCCAAGCCGCAGTGAGCCAGGGCGACAGAGCGAGACCCTCCCTATCTCTTAAAAAAAGAAAAGCCAGAACCTGAATTTTATAACACACTGGAAGAATGCGTGGAGTGTTGCAGTTGCTGTTCGTGGTGTCTCTCCTTGTTCCTTTAGGTATTTACGCATTTGTGTGTTTCCATGGACTTATCAAGTATAATTATAGCCCTCCCTATCCGCGGGTTCCGCATGGGTGGATTGAACCCAGCGCGGATGGAAAAATTCAGGAAAAAAAAATTCCAAAAAGCAAAACTTAAATTTTCCCTCCACTTAAAACTGTATTCCAGAGGGTTAAAAAAAAAAAAAAAAACAGTGAATTTTCCCTCTGCCAAATACTACTTTGAATCCCGGAGAATGAAGTGACCTGTAGGCCTTGTATTAGGTATTACAGGCATAAGTAAATCTAGAGATGGTTTAAAGTATGCAAATACTATGCCATTTTATATAAGGTGCTTGAGCTTCCTCAGATTTGGGTATTGCAGGCGGGGCTGTCCTGGAGCCAATCTCTCACAGATACGTAGGGACAATTGTATTTATAAACCGAATAACTATTAATACAAATTACTGAGTGCCACAAACTATTTTTGAATTATAATTGTTTTTTGTTATTTTATTACACAAGTTACTTCTAGGTGATTATTTAGAAAGCACAAGTACAATTAATTCCTCCTCCTTCGTAACCACACTGTGAGGTATATAAAGTTATTATTTTCAAAACAAGGAGGCTTCGAGAGTAAGAGATCACACAGTTTTGGGGTGGCAGGCTTGGCTCTGCCCACTTAGGGCACGGGTGAGATGACAGACTCGTGCACAGCCTCCCTGGACTCTCAGACACACCTGGGTTCTCTCTCCTCAGCAGTCACCCTGGGCCATAGCATTGGATCCATCCCTGTAGCAAACCCCAAGGTGGGTGCTGTTAACGTTCCCTTATTTCTTTTTCTTTCTCTTTCTTTTTCTTTGTTTGAGACAAAGTCTCGCTTTGTTGCCTGGGCTATAGTGCAACAGCTTCATCATAGCTCACTGCAGGCTCGAACTCTTGGGCTCAAGTGATCCTCTTGCCTCAGCCTCCCAAGTAGCTGGGACTACAGGTGTGCGCCACCATGCCCAGGTCTTTTTCTTTTTTTTTTAAGAGATGAGGTCTTGCTATTGTCCCAGGCTGGTCTTGAACTCCTGGCCTCAAAGGATCCTCCCACTTCAGTCTCCTAAAGTGCTACAATCACAGGCATGAGTCACTGTGTCCAGCCCTCCTTTCTTCAAATGAGGAAGCTGAAGTTCAGAATTCCCTGCCTTCATGTATCCAGGCTTTAAGATTTCTGTCTGGAAACATGTAACCTAATAAATTGTAATGGGTATAAGAGAATTGAAAAAAAAATGCTGAGATCTTGAATGAGGCGGACATCTGATTAAGCTTGGTAGTCAAGGAAGGTCTAGCCCAGGAGGTGACGTTTGAGCTGAGACATGAGGAGTGCGGAGGAGCCTGTGGGAGAAGGATGTCTCGGGGGAAGGCACAGCAGGTGCCAAGGCCCTGAGGTGGCAAAGTCTTCAGAGCTGGGTATTTAAAGTGAAATTGATTAAACTTGGGTAAAATTAAAAATTGAGTTCCTCAGTCACACTTGCCACATTTCAAGTGCTCGGTAGCCATGTGCGTGCCCACGGTCCCAGCTACTTGGGAGGCTGAGGCAGGAGGATCACTTGAGCCCAGGAGTTGAGTCCAGTCTGGGCAACACAGTGACACCCCAACTCTTAAAAAAAAAAAAAAGGTTTATAGAATATTTCCATCATCTCAGAAAGTTCTTTTGGACAGTGCTGGGAGTGTCCAAGGAACAGGCAGGGGTGGAAGGCAAGGAGGGCAGGAAGTGAACAGCAGCCAGAACATGCAGGGCCTTGTGTGTTGTGCTAAGACAGATTTTATCCTCTAGCAGGTAGGAGGGCTTCGGGCATGGGAGGGACATATCTGGCCTCAGCCGAGCCCCGCAGGGGAGCTCACAGGGAGGAGTTACACCTCCAGGTGGTTCCAGTGTGCAGCAAGGGGCACAGGCTTTCCTGTCACTCATCGGTCATCCCATCCAGGGATGTAAACTTCCAGGCACTTTGAGGTCCCGTGGCACTCTCTGAACAGGAGTCTAGGGTGTGGTCACTGGGGTGAAAGGAAAGCTAGGGGGTCCGAGTGGGCAACAGGAGTGGATCTGGGAGGGGAAAGATCAAGAATTCACTGGAAGGAAAAAAAAAAAGAATTCACTGGAAGGGTTAATGTCCTCTCGAGTGAGGCCCTGCTGTGACCGTGTCCTCTAGCCCATCACACGCTGTGGGTGACCCCGCTGCTGGGAACGACACTGGACACTCCTCTCTGCTCCGGTTAAACTTACAGTCGAGCAATCAGGAGGCTGATGCTTTGTCTCCTTGTCCCCCCACCCCTGCCCCCTGCTCTGCTGTCGACCCTGGACCCAGTCACCGACAAGTTCACCGAGAGCGTCTATGTCCTGGCCAACGAGCCGTCCGTGGCCCTGTACCGGCTGCAGGAGCACGTGCGCCGCTCCCTGCCCGAGCTGGCCCAGCACAAGGTGAGCTGGCACCTGTTGCGAGGAGCAAGGGCTGCCTGGCAGGAGCGAAAGCCGGGGCACCAGGAAGGGGGCACGTGGTGGCTGAGCCAGCTTGGGGGACATAGTGGACAGATCTGGGGTAGATTTTGAAGGAAACAGTGAGATCTGCAGTAGTTATGACTTATGTTGAGGAGATACCTGTGTGACTATCTGAGGGAAGGCCAGGCCGGGTGGAGGGAACAGCCAGTGCAAATGCCCTGGGGCATGTTGCCCAGGTGATCACAGAAAGCCCGGACCTTAGAGGGAAGGGAGTTCAGGGGGAAAGGTCTTGGCAGCCACCATGAGGACTCAGGAGAGCCCCACTAAGAGAGCTGGGAGGAGGGCCCTCCAGGTGGCAGCCTCCCCGCTAAGTGTCCCCCGACCCCGCAGGCCGACATGCAGCGGTGGGAGGAGCAGAGCCAGGGAGCCATCTACACTGTGGAGTACGCCTGCAGGTGAGAGCCACAGCCTCTCCGATCCCGGGCCACCCTACACATCTCTGGCCTCCTAGGCATTCATCCTGAGCCTACCTGAGTAGAGGTGTGTGGGCCAAATATTGACCCACCTGGCCACTGCCTCAGGCGAGCCCCTGCCCTGGGCTGAGCCCCTCCCCATCTGTCAGAAGAGAGAGTGAAAGGATTCTGGGAGGTGCCACCCGGGTAGGGAGCCAGTGCATCTCGGGGCCAGCATTTCTTTGCCATGACTGGGACCACGGATGGGCTGGTGGGGTGGGTGGCAGCTAGCGGGAAGGGCCAAAGCACAAATATGGGTGTTTGTTTTTTATTTTGTTTGACTTTCTCTAAATCTTCAGGTTACAAAGAGGAGATGGTTTCTCTGGCTGTTCTCTTTTTTAAAATTTATTTTTATTTGGGTTTTTTTTTTTTTTTGAGACAGGGCCTCACTCTGTTGGCCAAGCTAGAATGCAGTGGCATCGTCACAGCTCACCACAACCTCAAACTCCCGGGCTCAAACAATCCTGCTGTCTCAGCTTCCCAAGTAGCCAGGGCTACAGGTGCAGCTAATTTTTCTGTTTATTATAGAGACAGGGGTCTTGCTATGTTGCCCAGGCTGGTCTCGAACTCCTGGCCTCAAGTGATCCTCCCGCCTCAGCCTGAGTAACTGAGATTACAGGTGCGCACCACCATGCCCGACCAGGATAATTTTTTCTTTTTTCTTTTTTCTTTTTTTTTTACTCCTTTCACCATCATTCCCAAAATATTTTTGAGGCCAGCGTTACGTGCTTATACCTACTGAAACTTTAGGTGTTTCAGTCAGTAGCGGTGAAATGAAAGTTGCGTCTTGCCCTTGTGTGCTCTGTTGCATAGATGCCATCTAGGCGTAGCAGGGAAATCTAAAATTTAGGCCCATGGAGTCACCAAGGTGCCCGCCGAATTCTGGCGGAGGTCCCCTCTGGTGCCGGACTGTGGGGATGCACCACAGCCCGGGGAGCTGACCTGGCCTCTCCTCCCATTTCAGCGCCGTGAAGAACCTGGTGGACAGCAGCGTCTACTTCCGCAGCGTGGAGGGTCTGCTCAAACAGGCCATCAGCATCCGGGACCACATGAATGCCACCGCTCAGGGCCACAGGTAGCTCCCGAGACCGCCCACCCCCGCTGCCAGGAACCGCTGCTTCTCGCTTGTTAGAAAACTCCCTTTCCTCGTCTTCTGGTGTCTGGCGACTTCCTCTTGTCCTTCGGCGTCTGTAGCGGGAGAATTCAGTCACGCAGCACCCAGATCCTGAACTCTGCTGTGTGCCCAGCCGTGGGCTGGGCGCTGGGGACACAGTGGTGACCGAGACAGGCGGGCTCAGGGAGACACAGCAACCAGGTAAACACACAACAGAGGAGAGCATTTCAGAGGTGCTGCGAAGGAAGAGGGGTGTGGGGCCTCTCTGAGGGGGTGGCCTGAGCGACATGCAGACAGAGCAGGGGACAGAGTTCCAGGTGGCCAGAGTGGCCCTGGGCGCATTCGAGGACTGCCAGTGTGGCTGCAACAGGCATGTGGGCAAGGAGAGGAGATGGGGCCAGGGAGGCTGGCAGGGGCCTCTCTCTACCCTGTCCCAGGGCCTCGAGCCTCGAGAGCAGAGGAAGGGTTTGAGCCGAGGACCAGATGATCTGGGAATGAGGAGCACTTGCACACTGGGGAGAGAGTTTTTGGAGAAGTAGCTCTTCTTTTCGTTTCTTGTTTCCATTATAACATAATAAACATGCATGTGAATAGACACGCACATGCCTTAAGCCGTAAGGTCACCTTGGGATGCGTCTGGCTCCTGCAGGCTGGCATGCCTGTCCCCTACCAGGCATTTAGAAAGAAGAAAACATCTGTGTTGCTGTTTCTGATAACTGAGACAGAATTCTCAAAAGCAAAAAGGCCTTCAGCGTGTGGAAGAATGGGCGTGTAGCAGTCTTCCCTCTGAGGGTGTCATGGCAGGGGTTTATCGGGGCTCTTTTGCATCTGAGGAGGAGTGGCATTTGGGTGCTCTGCCAGGGCTTGGTGGTTGGCAGTTGGGACTAAAATTCACTCAAAAGCTCCGCCTCTTACTGTCAACTCATGGTTTCCCAAATGCTTTCCAATTCCCTACTTGTGCCTGCTGTTGCAAAAATGCAACTCACTTCTGAAAGACGAGTTAGCAGCAGCTTGCGTGCTGCCGACGCCTCTCTTTGCAGGCTCTGTGGGTTTGAGACACCCAGTCCTGTGTCCGTGAGTCCCAGCCATGGCCTCCGAAGTGGGCGGCTGGTCCCGTTTTTAAAGAGGGTGCTCTGAAGTCTAAGGCCACAGGGCGTCCAGAGTGTGACCCAAACCTGCACTCTAGCCAGCTGAGAAGGCCACATGGCCCCTGACCCAGGTCTCACGGAAGCTGCACATGTTTTGTTCCAGCCCCGAGGAGCCACCCCCGCCCTCCTCAGCCTGATGGCAAAAGAGACTTGGGGCCCCCTCTGCCCCCCCAACCCAGGTCAGTGCCGTGAGCCTCTCTCTGCTCTGAACTAACCCGCCCAATTGGCATCCAGGCAGGCACCTGCTTGTCTAACCACTTGGACTTTCTCACTGGACCTGCAGGATGGCTTTCGGGGTGGGAGGACAGGAGGGGTGTCTGCAGGCCCAGAGTGGGCTGCTCTGTGTTCTCTGCCGCCCAGGGACCTTGCCAGCCATCTCCTTCGCTCTGTCTCCACCTTCTTCCTGCTTCTTATCCAGGCCACAAGCCCTGTCCCAGTCCCAAGATTCCCTACCACCAAGACTAACAGAAGGGGGCTCAACATTTCGCCTGTCCCACCACATGCCAGCAGCCCGCTTTGCCCAAACACATTCTCATGCAGAGCCCAGCGTGACTGACAGTTACCCACCCAGCTCTCTAATGCCCCCTCCACTGCCTACCGGCTGTGTGACCCTGGCAAGTTCCTCCCCCCCTCTGGTCCCTTTGTTGCCCTTCTGTAAAGATGGTTCATCAGGTAACAGGGCACAGGGTATAGTGACGGATATACATTGTCGCCACCATCAGCTATTGCTGCATGACAAACTACCCCAAAGTTAGTGGTTTACAGCCCAAATAATTTACCTACTCACGATTCTGCAGTTTGGGCTAGGCTCAGCTGGGCAGTTCTTCTGCTCTCATCTGGGGGTCACTCGTGTGGCCCTCACTGGAGCTCAGCTGCGGCTCAGAGGGGCCTCGCTCACAGGTCTGGTCCTTGACTGGTGTTATCAGCAGCAGAGTTGGGGGATGGGGCGGGGGGTCAGGTTCTCCTCGCAGCCTCTCCAGCAAGGCAGCACCCATGCAAACTGCTCATCCAGCCTCTGCTTCCTTCACATTTGTGGGTGTCCCACTGGCAAGGTCAGTTACGTGGCCAGGCCCAGGACCATGTGACTGCACAAGGGTGGCATGAAGCCCGGGCCGTGTGGCTGAGCACACGTGGAGGGCATGGCACCAGGAAGCTCTGATGCGTGGTTAGTCTTTGCCCGTGAAGGACAGGCGCAGGACAGTACAAGCTGCCCAGGGACTTTATGGAGCCCCTGCCCATTTGCCAGGTGCTGTGCGTGTCCCCTGTGCCATGGAGGCCCTCTCCACGGTCATGGGGAGGTAGGTGCAGATGGGGCCCCACAGCCCCTTGGTGCTGTAACCCCCAGAGGCAAGAGGCAGCAGAATTCACGTGTATCCAGTCAGCACTTACTAGGCACCACAGTTGGTCAGTGAGCACTTATTAGACACCTCTGGCAGTGATCACTTATCGGGCACCACAGTTAGTGCTTACTGAGCACCACAGTCAGTGAGCTCTTATTGACCACTACAGTCAGTCAGTCGGTGAGCACTTCCTGAGCACCTGTCATCCCAGGCTTAGCTCTGAGTGTGGGCATGGTGAGGAGTCCCGCAGGCTGAGGGGTGGCCAGGGAGCCATCTAGGGGGCCTGAAGCAGGAAGGGCTGCCCTAGGGCCCTCTCGCCATCCCACCCTCCACACCCCAGTCCTTCCCGCTCCTCCCTCAAAGACACTGCCCCTCTGCCCTCCCCACTCCCCTGTGCCATCTGCTGTCCCCTCCTCTGCTGTGCCTGTCAAATGCTCCTGACCCCACCTGTGTCCCCACAGACCCCTCCCCTCTCCCCAGAACCGCTGCCTCACCACCGCACTCAGCGCCTCCCACCCCACCTTTCTGCAAAGCTGCTCCCCTTCAGGGTCACCGCTGACCCTTCACGGGTCAAGTTGTCCGCTGCCTCTCCAGCCCCAGGACCCTAAACACTACCCTGTTTTACAGAAGAGGAAACCGAGGCTCAGAGAGGTGAGACAGCCAGCCTGGGGTCACCACCCACGCCCAGAAGCGCCAGGATCCCCACCCAGACCCTCTGACCTCCAGGCTTCACTCTGTCCTCGGCCAGCCGGGCTTCTCCCTCGGCGACCACGTCAGCCCCTGGGTCTACGTCTGAGACCACACCCTGACTCTGGCCCTCCAGCCTGACCAAAGTGGGCCCCTGGACACAGCCTCGTGGGGCCCGGCAGAGACCGAAGACCGAGCAAGCATGACCAGTACCTTCCTTCTGCTCCTGCCCGGAGCTTCCACACCCGGCTGTAAATTCCCCAGACGTGGCTTTGCTGCTCCTGGACTCCTACCTAACCCCCATCAGCCATGGACACGGCCCCTTGGACCAATAACTGCCACCTCCATGATCCTGATCGTGTGCCCACCATGTGCCCAGCGCTGCACTGGAGGTGGCATGAGGATAATCTCATTTCATCCTCAGACAGCCCCGTAAGGCAGGTCTCACCCCCAAACACAGATGGGAAAGGGGAGGCTCCCAGAGGGGATGTGACTTGCGCCAGGTCTCACAGCAAGAGAAAAGGAGACCCTTGGCCCCAGCCCTGCCTCTGACGTGCTGTGTGATGCGGGGCCTGGCACTAGCCCTCTCTGGTTCTCCCTTTCTCCATCTGGACTGGACTGGACCTTCCCTACAGGATAAGGTGGACACACTCAAGACCTGCCCAACCTGTGTTCTGCTTCAAGCAACAACTTCCGCCCCAGGCCCTGACCATATGGAGAGTCTACCCCTAGCTCCAGGGGTGGACATGGGACCGTGACCTGGCCAGTCAGAGCCCCCCATCTCCCAGGTCACAGTGATTGGTTGGAAATGGGCATGTGACCCAACAAGAGGCCTTCCCTGGGAATTTTGCTGGAAGCATGAAGAAGGAAGCGTCTTCTTGCCCAGGTGGTTGAGCTGAGTGGCTGGAAGGGACGTCACCTGAGAACACTGCCTGCGGCCCTGGCCCCAGCTGTACCTGACACTAGCCAATCTCAATTCCTCAGTTTCATGAGCCCCTGAATTACCATTTTTGCCAAAATTTGCTTTGAGTGTGTTTCCGCAGCCACGTGCAGCAGAGTCTGCACTCATGCCAGTGAATTCCAAGCCTGGGTGGTCACGTGTCTGCAGTTTGTACACCTGCCGGTGCCAACGCAGTGTTAGCCCCAGAGTCCTTCGTTCCAGTAAAATGCATGAGAAAGAGCAGAATGGAAATGTTCAGGTACAGCGAGGGTGGGTCCCGGGCCCCCCACTCTGGGAGGATCCCCCAGCTTGGTGCTACAGGCTTTCTGTGGGAGGAGGGGTGAGGGGGCCTAGGGGAAGCAGCGAGGGTCCCCTCTGTGGGCCAGGGGATGCTCTAATGACCCGTGAGACAAACAGGCAGCTATGTGAGTTCATCATATATATCCCAGCAGCTGCCTTGGGCAACTGAGGAGCTGGGAGCTAATGGGGCACAGTTGTGGGATGCCCCAGACCTTTCCAGGGCTTCATGTCGCCCTGGATGCGACCTCAGCCAGCGGCTAATAGTCCTCTCCTGTTAAAGGAGTCTGAGCAGGACTCTGGGCCGTCAGGCACCTCGCCAGCCGATTCCAAGGGCTCCCGGGTGCGGGTTAATTTGCATGTCCGATTCGCCCTTCCCGCCCGGAGGACGCCCCGCCCCGTCCTGCCGCCAGAGGGCGCAAGAGGCAAAGCCGCGGCCGGGTGCTGGGCCTGCAAGCGGTCATTGTCCGCCGTCCTGGCCGGTCCTGCCGGCATGTTGTGACTCTCCGCCCTTTTTCACCCTACGTGCCCTCACTCCAGCTTTCCAGAGAGCGGACTGAGGCTCCAAGAGGCTGACAGCCTCCGCTGTCAGGGTGGAGGGCAACGGCACTCCCAGACCCTGCCCAGTAGGACTTGCTCCCAGCCACAAAAGACAGTGAGCTCCCCGTGCCGTGGGGCCAGAGATGACCTGGGAGGGATCCCAACCCTGAGTGAAGTATGAGCCCCTTCAAATCTCTGGATGTGGTAATAGGGGGCCCCTAGGGCAGCGACCTGACCCTGCTCTGTCTGCAGAGGTCAGGACCAATGGGTTTTTGTCCTTAGCCCTTGGTTCCAAGTCCTGGTTTTTGTCTCAGGCCTGCTCTGCCCTCCTGGAGAGTCCAGCACACTCAGGCCCCTGGGAAGCCCCTTCCTAGCCCTGTTGTGTCCCCCAACAAGGCTCCTGGGTGCCGCAAGCTTGGCCCTCCTGCACCTCCGCCACTCACACCCTCCCTGGGACTCTCCAGTTCTTCAAGAAACCCATGGAGACACCCCTTTGGTGCCATCATGCACTGGGCTTGGCCCTGAGGGGCCCCCAAGCTAGGGAAGACCAAGCTGGACGTGTACACTCCCAGCCCTCCAGGTCAGTGCTGGGCTGGAATGGGATAGGGTGGAGGGACCCCAAACGGGAGGAGGATGGGGAAGGCTTTTGGAGGAGGGGGCACTGTAGGTGGCCTTGAAATGCTCCAGTCCCCCAGGAGCAGGGGCTGCATTGTCCCCATGTCTCACGTGGGCAAAAAGGCTCAGAAAGGCTCAGAGGAGGTGACATGACTGGCCTGAGGTCGCGCAGTGATAGGGTGGCAATACTGGGTTGGGGACTCAGGGTTCTCTAACCTTGGGGCCCCTCTCTACCCACTGGGCCACACCGTCCTTGCCGCGGAAGGTCCTTCAAAGGCTTCCCCGCTGACATTCTGGGAGAGGAACCGGAGGAGTGAGGCAGCAGCTCCTGCACCTCCCTCCTCCCACTTCTGCCTCCTCCACCCGCCCCCATCTCCCAGGCCCCCTTCCCAGTGCCTCCCAACCCTCCCCTCCACTTCCAACCTCTTATTCCAGCAACTAAGGGTCCTCTCATCTGAGAAGACCAAGGTCGAGACTCTTGATGGCCCTGCTGGGGGACACAACTAAGGACACGGGAGGTGCTGATCAGAATAGGAAGGGCGTGGGGGGAGTTGAGAGCCAATGGGGAGGCAGGAACAAGAGGGGGAGCCCCATTGGTTGGGCGGTGCGGATGGAGGGTCAGGGTGCATGGAGGTGCAGCCCAGCCAGCTCTGCTCCGCTAGGCTGGCCCTTCCCGCCACACCCCGGCTGCTCCCAGAGCTGGCCCAGCTGCCACCCTCACGTAACCAGAGCCTGCCTGTTGCATCAGAGGCGGAGGGCAGCCGTGGGTAAACAGAGCAGCCCTCGGAGGGCCTGTGCTCCCCAGCCACCTTCACGCTCCCTGAGCCCTACTCTGCACCTAAGAACCAGCGCGGAAAGCCCCTAGCCTGTCCCGGGCCCTGGTGTGTGCTTGGGACACCTGAGTGTGGGGCACTGAGCACTGAGTCGGGGCAGGGGACACTCACTGATGACACAGTGTGAACCCTGGTTTTTATGTCCGAAAAGAAAGATGCGTCCAGACGAGAGGCCCAAGCTGCCCATGTCACAGACAGGTAAACTGAGGTACAGGGAAAGGCACGAGCCTCCCAGATCCCTTGTTCCCTGCCTCGGGGTCTCCCATACACTGGCATCTCCCCACATGTGTCCCCCTGAGTCCAGAGGCCTAGTTACCTCTTGTCTCCCGAGGAGATGCACACCAGGTAGCCGCTGCAACCCGCCTGCTCTCCTCCCTCATCTGCCCCTCCTCGATCTCCTCCTCTCCGCTCGGAGCCCCTGCCTGCGCTCCCACCCTGATCTTCACCTCCCTCGTTTTGCCTCTGTCCCCCGCTAAGAATCCTCTGTGCTCTTCCTCTGCACCTCTGCAAGTGCCAGTCCCTCTTGAAAAGCCCTTCTCTCAATGGCAAACTCCTACTCATACTTGAAGGCCCAGTACAAATGCCCCCCTCTGCTGGGAAGCCCTCGACCCCTCCAGCACAGCCCTTGTCCCCAGTTCTGGCCTGTCCCAGCCTCCCGTCCCTCCCTCTGGCCCCGGCCAGCCGACCTCGAAGGGCTAGGGGAGTAGGTAGGCTTCTCCAGAATTGCCAGCGGCCAGCCGTCTTCCCCTTGCGATTCTCTTCACATTGATTCACTCGTCAAGCCCCCGCTGAGCCTCCTCTGGGTCAGCCTCCGGCGGGGTGGTGCTGGGATCCTAGGGGAGGGGGGAATTTAGAGCCTGGGCTGGGTCCAGTCTCGGAAGACCCCCCCTGCAGCTGATCTTTGAAGGGAAGGAAACAGTGGCCAGGAGGGAGAGGAAAGGACAGGGGCATGGCTGTGGAGGGGGGACAGGGCAGAGTCGTTGCACCAGCAGCAGCGGGTCTGTCACCTTCCTGCGGAGGCACAGCAAGGCCACATAGGCAACACGGAGTCCCTTTCTGTAGTACCTCCGTTTGGGTGTGAGTTAGGGTCAGCGTTGCCTGCCAGCGGTGGGAGAGTTAGGGTCAGGGTAACAGAAGGGTCAGGGGTCAGCAGTAAGGTCAAGGGCTCCTAGCGAGGGCGGGGGAAGCCTGGCCGGTCTTACCCAGCCTCCCCCTCACCCCTTCCCCCCCGCCCCATCCTTCTCCGCTCATTACACACGCCCCCCACCAGCGTCTTTTAAGTCCCGGCCCCTGAACTCCCGGGGCGGGGCCACGCCCAAGTGCCCGCCCATCACAGCCCCACGGCAACGCCCTCTATGCAAATAAGCCCGTCTCACCCAATAAGCTCCCGGGGGCGGGGCCGCCCGCTCGGAAGGCATCTGTGGCCGCGGGCGCCTGGAGCTCTGTGCCGCTGCAGCCGCCGCCGCCGCAGGTCCGTGCGCTCCGCGTCCGAGGGCCCTGCCGAGCAGGTGCGTGTCACGTCGGGTCGAGACTGTGCGGTGTCCTCTGAACGGCTTCTGTGGCTACATTGGGTTGGGAGGTTCGGGTGTGCTGCTGTCGCCCCGGGGTGGGGCGTGCGTCCCGGGAGTGCGTGCCCGAGGGGTGCGAGCGTGCAAGTTGTGTTTCCGAGGGTCGTGCGTGTCTCGGGGGTTGTGTGTCTGCAGGAGCGTAAGTCTGACGCGTGCGTCCAAGGGACTGTTTCTGAGTCTGTGTGCGCAAGTGTTGTGTCCAAGGGGTGTGAGCCTGATGGCGTTGTGAGTCTGAAGGGGTGCATACCGAGGGGGTGTGTATCTGAGAGTTGCCTGTCCGAGGGGGGTTGTGTCTGAGGTTTTGATGTGAGTTGGAAAGATTTTTCTTTTTCGTTTTCTGTTTTTTTTTTTTTTTTTTTTTTAGAGACAGGGTCTTACTCTGTCACACAAGCTGGAGTGCAGTGGCACTGTCATAGCTCACAGCAGCCTCAAACTCCTGGACTCAAGCCATCCTCCTGCCTCAGCCTCCCGAGTAGCTGGGACAGGCATGTACCACCATGCCACACTAATTTTTTTTTTTCATTTTTGTAGAGATGGGGTCTAACTACCTCACTGTGTTGTCCAAACTGGTCTTGAACTGCTGGCCTCAAGCGATCCTCCTGCCTTGGCCTCCCAAAGTGCTGAGGTTACAGGCATGAGCCACTGTGCCTTGAGGAGTTCTGAGTTGGAGAATTGTGTCTCCAAAGTTGTGGTGCCGTGAGCCCTGTTATGTGTCTGCGAGCTTTGAGTCTGAGAGCCACGATGTCCCACTTTCCTGGTGTGCACTCCTTTGGCAAATGTGCACAGCCCGTGCCTTCCTTTTGTGGATGTGCCCTAGTGTGTGTCCTCCGCGAGGACAGTGGGCACAGAGCCCCAGGATAGGAGGGGGCCACAGCTGCCAGGGCTAACTCCCCTCCTTGTGCCTCAGTGTCCCCATCTGGGACTTGAGTGTAGGAATAAGAGTCACAGCCTTCTGTAGCTGTCAGCACACAACAAGCTAGTGGCAGTGTGACTTTCACAGACATGGCCCTCTCTCCCTGCCTCTCTCAGGGTCCAGGGCTGCAGATGTGAGCAACACGGGTCCCTGGCCACCCCCAGCCCCCAGCTGCAGACCCAAGAAGTCAGAAATAGCTGAGGGCTTGTGCCTGGCCTGGCCAAGAATTGTCACTGGGGAAGGTCAGGACCTCTGGGCACTTGGCATCCAGAACAGGAATGCTCAGACTCTTGGATTGAAGGAAACTAGGTTCAAAAAAGGATTTGGACTTCCAGGGACCAGTGTTTAAGGTTTGATTTCCAGAGGTCAGAGGCGCTTCCTGAAAAGGCAGCCTCTCTCCCTCTCATCCCCTACCTGTTGCCCACCGCCTGTCTGAATCTTGGCCTCCAGCAAACAGAATTTCGGGACATTTAGGGGCGTTGGGTCTCACCGGCGAGAGCTGGAAGCAGATCTGTGGGAGTGAAGATGGAGCCCAGGTGGGAACACCCTGGCCCCGCCGAAAAAGTGGCTCAAGGCCACTGCTCAGTCCCCTGAGAGAACAGAAGCGAGGGGTGAGGGGCCTGGCTTCCTCTCCCTCCCCTCTGTGTGACCTCTGGCAGGTTGCCTCCCCTCTCTGAGCTCCTTGGCCACTCCTGTGACCTGAACGAGTGGAGCCCAATCTTGGCTTCCCATTTCCAACTAATGATTTGGTTAAATCACGACCCAAGCAGGTGGACGTCTGGAAAATGCAAATGAGGAGGAGAAAGAGAATTAAAATCATTCATCACCCCAACTTGGAGGCCATGAGTGTAGACATGTTGGGGGTCTGGCCTTCTGGACGATCTGAGGCACATATGCACCTGGGGACGGATGTCATTTTTTCTGAGAGGCTTAGAATGTGTCTGGGATCCCTTAGCAGTCAGGAAACTCACCGTAGCCGCCACTGGTGAATTCCCATGGGGTGCCCTGGAGGTTGAGTCCCATTTCTCGGCCTCCCTGGCCCGGCATCTCAGGGACTTGTGTGGCTGCCCTGACACCCCCAGGGCCCAGGAATGAGTGTCTTGGACTCTGATGGTGCCCACTTCCCAGACTGGGTCAGGGCAGTGATTTGGGATGTGGTGATCTTGGGGTGCGGTGGGCTGGCCCAGACTTGAATAGGGATGTGGGGGTCTCACCATGTGGCCCCGAGAAGAAACCTGCCTCTTCCTGTGTAAAACAGGGGTGACCGTCTCCACTCCCCCAGGCTGTCTGTGGGTCATGCAGGTCTCGTGCATAAATGAGGTGGGGTGTGCACCCGGGTAGACAGTGGGCACTCAGTAACAGGGGGTGCCGGCAGAACTGTGAGCAAGTGGGGATGCCTGTGAACCCCACCCAGACCCGTTTCTATCCCACTATCCTCCAGTGGCTGTTCTCCTCCAGACCCAAATTCACCCACGGTCAAGGTGGGGCCGGGCAGGGGAGCCATTGCGGTGGGTTGGAATAAAGTGTCTCACCTGCTGCTGTGGGCATGGGCCTGCCGTGTCCATGGTCCCAGCCTGCGGCCTGGCCTGCTCCAGGCACCATCCCTGCTGGGCACCATCCCGACTCCCTATCTCAACAGGCCTTTTCCCCATGGCAGCCACAGAGCCTTCTGAAAATCCTGAATCAGACAATAGCCCTCCCCTGCTCACATACCTTCCATAGCTCCCCATTGCTCTATAGTCCACCCCCCTCATTCTGTCCGCTGAGTCCCCTTCCAGGCTCCCTGCCCTCCTGTCTCCACCTGCCCCAGCCACACTGGCCTCCCCTGCTCCTGGAACCCACCCAGCACATTCCAACCTCAGGGCCTTTGCACCTGCCATTCTGTCCCTCACATTCCTACGTGGCTGGTGTCCTCTCATCCTTGAGACCACCCCTCTTCAGAAAGGCCCCCCTGGCCCCTCTGTCTCAAGCAGCTCACTCCCCTGCCTTGCTCCACTGCCTCTCCCTGTCCCAGACACGGTTTCGTGTCTGTTGCTGCCAGGATGGGCAATGGGGGAGGCCAGGCTCTGTCCATTCCCTGCTCCTGTGTCCCCGCCAGCTGGTGGGCTCCCAGACATTTCTGGGGGAAGATACTGCAAGCTAGCAATAGCCTAAAGCCCCATCTTGGGGATCCCTGCCGGGCTGTGTGCACAGTCCCTTCCACCCGGCGCTGACAGATGTGTTAATTTCCCAAGCAGGGACACTTGGGCCTCTGGGGATGAATTTCTGGGGCCCCACAGGGAGATCTCTCTCTGGAACAAAGAGAGTGAAACCTTGGGCCGTCCCTGCAGCCACCTCTGTGGCTCTGGGGACATTGCTGGGGGCCTTAGGTGGCCCTGGCCTCCAATCTGCATGGGACAGCAGGGTCAGATTCGGAGTGTGGGGTCTCCCCTCCCTCCCCTGGGAAGGTGGGATGAGGCGGTGGGCCTCAGCCTGCAGTGGCGGTGACAGAGGAACTGGCCTTCGTGGCAGGAGAGGACACGTGTGCCAGGCCAGGTCTGCCATGGGTGGTCCGGTGGGTATGGTTTCCTTCCAAGCTGGGCAATAGGACCTTCAGAGGGTCCATTCCTTGGCACGAAACGATCAGGGTCACCAGCACTGCTCCTTGGGCTGTTTTTCTGTGAAGGCTGTTTAGAGCAGGCGTCTCAAAGTGATGGCCCGTGGGCCACACGGAGCCTTGAATTTGTTGTGTGAGCCATGAGATAACTAAAAGAAAACCGAACGAGTTGCTGATGTTTCTTCTGTTTGTTAAGCAGTTGTTTGTGTTCATTCAAGGAAGGGTGATTGGAGGCCAGCTGTGTGCCAGGTGCTGGGGAGACTCCGTCCCTGCCGTCACAGAGCAGGACATCTTAGTGGGGAAAGATGCTCATCAAAGACAGCAACATAGCAAGACCCCGTCTCTACAAAAAAAAAAAAAAGAAAAATTAGCCAGGCGTGGTGGCACACGCCTGTAGTCCCAGCTACTAAGGAGGCTGAGGCAGGAGGATCGCTTGAGCCCAGGAGTTGGAGGCTGCAGTGAGCTATGACGACGCCACTGCACTCCAGCCCAGGAGACAGAAGGGCTTAGTGCAGAAAGTGTTGAATTCTGCCTGGGAATCCCTCCAGAAAGAGGGGTTTCTGCAGATCGTCGTAGCATGGGGTGCAGCAGCTCGGCAGACTGGGCAAGCCAAGAAGGGTGTTCTGGAGGGGCACGCAGCCCAGGCAAAGAGAAAGGGTTGAAAAGTGGCGGGTCTGTTTGGGGCCAGTCCAGCGCATCAATCAGGTGCCCCAAAGGGGCAGAAGCAGGGTGCCCTTTGCCGGTAGACGAGAGAGACCTTTCCGAGTTGGGGACAGGTGGGTGGGCACTTGGAGATTTCGCCGGAGCCGTTGTACAAGTGGGGAAACTGAGCCCAGAAAGCGTCACTTTGCAGTGACGGAGTCAGGATTCAAAGCCGGGACTAGCTGGCCCCACAGCCCCCCAGCCCTGGCCTCTCAGTGTGTGGCCACCTGGGCTCCCAGGGCAGGGCGTGGGTCCCTGCCCGGGCCCTGCCTCTATACTGGGCACCTTCCTTCCCAGGAGCAGGCCAGTGGGCATGTCTGGAGGCAGTGGCTGAAGCCTCAGTTTCCTCCTGGGTCTTAGTGTCTCCATGGATGCCAGAGGGACCTGTGGACAAAGGGTTCCCTGTGGGGCCTTCTCCAGCTGGAACATTCTGGGATTCCCGGATTCAAACACTCTTTACAGCCTCAGACACCGCCCCCCCAACTCCTAGCTCACATCTGTCCCCCTGGGGGAGTGCCAACCACCCTGCCTCAGGAAGGGAGGCAGGCGGGGGGCATTCCACACTGCAAGGAAGGGGGCCCTCCCTGGGTCGGGACCCTGTGTGTAGGGAGGGACCAGCATAAATTTGGGGGATCTGCATATGTCTGGGGGGGTCTCCATGTTGTTGGGGAGTCTCTGTGTAATCAGGGCTCTGCATTACGTTTGAGGGAGCTATGAGCTGTTGGAGGATCGCAGGTATTGGGAGGTCTGTGTGTGCCTGGGGAGCTGGGTGCACTGGGGGTCTAGTGTGCAGACAGATTTGTATGTGTGGGGGTGTTTGCCTTTGGAGAGTCACGTGGGTTTGGCGTACTGTGGACTGCGTGTGCTTTGGGGACTTTGTATGAGGCATCCCTGTGTGTTTGGGGGATCCACTGTGTTTAAGGCATCTGCGGATTTTGGGGGGATTTGTATGAGTTTGGGGGTCTCCGTAGGGGGGGAGTGTCCCTACTTCCCATTATGTCCGTACAGGACAGAATGACCCCCAAACTCACATGCCCCTGCCCCTCAGCACCCCCGAACTGGGCCACCCATCCCAGGGTGGAGGAAGAGGTGACCCCAAGGCCCTCTGGGAGGGGTCAGGGCCCCATGACCACGGCAGCTCCCTGAATCTGCAAAGCACTGACTGCGGAGCCGCACTCCCAGCTAAGCGGGGTGGCCCCAGCCGCTCCCCGTTTTCTGAGGCTGAGACAAGTCTGGCTGCAGGGGAGTCCTTGGTCGCGCCCACCCTCTCCCCAAGCTCTAGGGCTCCAGGGACTGCTGGGGGCTCAGCCAGGTCCCCAGGGAAGGAGGCGGCCCGGGGCTGCCGGGGGGGGGGGGGGGGGGGGGCGGGGGGGGGTGGGGCCGGGGGGGCCCTGCCCCGCGCCGCCACAGCGGCGCCGCGGGGGGGGGCGGCGGGGGGCCCGGCGGGCGGGTCGGGGGCAGCTGGGGTCGGAGCCACGCGAGCCCTCAAGAGAGAGGAGGGAGGGTCCCGGCTTTCCAAGGGGCTCTTCCTGTCACCGGTAATGAGGTACTTGGGGAGCAGGTGATGAAACCGCAGCCCGGGTTGCGTGAGGCGGGGCCGCCGGCCTGATTCGCGGAGCGGCGCCCCCTCCCCGCCCGGTCGCCTCCCGCGGGCCCCCTCCCCCTCCCACCTGCCTCTCACTTCTCCTTTCCCTGCGCGGCTCCCCCGCCGGGCTGTGGCGTCCGGGCAGGCGCAGGGGTCTGGCAGAATGACTCTGCAACTCGCGCCCCCTCTGTTAGGGCCCCGCGGGGAGCCCAGAAAGGGACCGTGAATCCTTCCTGGCGTTTCCTCTCGGCCCGTGCTGCAAAGCCTTTGAGGTTAGGGTCCTGTGACCCGTCTGATGAGGGAGGAAGTGGGGGCCTGACGCGGCCGAGGATGTCGCCGTCGTCTTGCAAGGGGGCACACTGACTCAGCGTCCCCACTTCCAAGGGCAGGTCCCTGTTCCTTCTGGCTTCTGGGAAGCAAGAAGATAAGGTCAACAGACCCCCTCCCTGGCTCCTCCCCCAGCTGGTGGGAGACGGATTCTCACCCTAACTTACAGGTGAGGAAACTGAGTCTCTCATAGGTGAAGGGTTGGTGGGAGGGTAGGATTCCCCTCGCCCCATTACCTGGGGAGGTGATCATCTATGACTTGAAGGACCTCAGCAGAGTGGTGTTTGTTGATTGGCTTAGTGACCACAGATACTGCTGTAGAGAGTTTATGATGCATCTGTGCTCCTGGGATCTTCCTCTGTCCTCCCAGCTCACTCTCACCCCCTGCAGTGCTCAGGCCCGCTCCTCCCCTACCCCAGGCATGTGCCACCAGCTCATCCTGACCCTTTGGTCCCCAACTGATCTGCTCACTTGCCACTGACTCAGTTGCCACCTGCATCCTGGTTCAAACTCCACGTCTCCCAAGGGACACCTGCCCCAGTCTTTTCCTGTCATCTCCCTTCTACCTGGACAGACCCCGATCACCACAGCAGCCATGAGAGTGGGGAGCTTTCTTTTTTTTTTTTTTAAGACAGGGTCTCACACTGTCACCCAGGCTGCAGTGCAGTGGCACAATCATAGCTCACTGTAATCTGAATTCCTGGGTTCAAGTGATCCTCCTGCTTCAGCCTCCTGAGTAGCTGGGACTACAGGCACGCACCACCACACCTGGCTAACTTTTTTATTTTTTGTAGAGATGGGAGTCTTGCTGTGTTGCCCAGGCTGATCTCGAACTCCTGGCCTCAGCCTCCCCAAATGCTGGGATTATAGCCATGAGCCACCACGCCCAACCCAGGACCTACCATTAAAAAGGCAATAGGCCCAGATGGGTGTCAGAGCAAGACCTTGTCCTTAACAAAAAAAAAAAAAAAAAAAAAAAAAAATCCCGAGTCACTTCTCTAATCTTCTGTAGTTATTGTCGGTCTACTTAAGCTTTCTACTTTTTTTGAGGTCAGCGTAGCTCAGTGGTTGGCACAGGTTGGTACTTAATAAATGCTAAGGATGAGGGTACAAAGAAAGGGTTGGGGAGGTGCTGGACTCTCAGCTTCAGATGAGAAGCTCTGCTCAAGCCCCATCCAGTCTCTGCATCTGGGCCCAACTACACACATCCTCCCCTGGGAAGCCCTCTTGGGTTTCTCTTGTCCTTTTTTTTTGAGACAGAGTCTCACTCTGTTGCCCGGGCTAGAGTGAGTGCCGTGGCATCAGCCTAGCTCACAGCAACCTCAAACTCCTAGGCTCAAGCAATCCTTCTGCCTCAGCCTCCCAAGTAGCTAGGACCATAGGCATGCGCCACCATGCCCAGATAATTTTTTCTATATGTTTTTAGTTGGCCAATTAATTTCTTTCCATTTTTAGTAGAGACGGGGTCTCGCTCTTGCTCAGGCTGGTCTCGAACTCCTGACCTTGAGCGATCCGCCCGCCTCGGCCTCCCAGAGTGTTAGGATTACAGGCGTG
>CAUYRT010090524.1:0-36609 GCA_963574885.1 Lepilemur ruficaudatus | reverse complement strand
GTCTCTACTATAAATAGAAAGAAATTAATTGGACAACTAAAAATATATGTAAAAAATTAGCCGGGCATGGTGGCGCATGCCTGTAGTCCTAGCTACTCGGGAGGCTGAGGCAGAAGGATCGCTTGAGCCCAGGAGTTTGAGGTTGCTGTGAGCTAGCCTGATGCCACGGCACTCTACAGCCCGGGCAACAGAGTGAGACTCTGTCTCAAAAAAAAAAAAAAAAAAAAAAAAGATGCTGGTTAATATTATTATTATTAACGATAGTAATATCATTTATTTTTATGTTTTTTAAACAGAACATTATATTTAAATATATAACTTCTGTACAACCAAAAATTAAAACATCACAGTAAAATAAACAAGTAATAGTAATTAGAGCTAAGAATTGGAAGTTTCTCCATTGGTTGCCCCAAACTTAAAGCCAGTCAATATTAAATACTAATGAAGGGAGTAACTGTGAATTGACATACTACAAAAATAAATTTGCTAACATTTTTTCTGTTAAGTAAATTTGTACAATTTTATTTGTTTTAAGTAAGCAAACAGATTAAAGCTATATACTTCTGTCTTCTGACAAAAGAAAATAGTATTGAAATATTTCATGATAAATACGCATTGATAGTTATAAACAAAAGAAAATGAATTATTTTTTCCTTTTTTAAACAATGTGGCTTTAACAGAAGAATATGCATTTTGTCAATCTTGCTGGGTTTTGATGGCTCACATATTTCAAGTTATAAAATAATTATATAAAATTCTAAAGTTATTTGAAGTTAATAAATGTATTAATGCTCATATTCACTCATGAATTTCTTTCTTTGTTTTTATGTGCTTTCCCCTTCAACTTCAGACGGAGAACACAGAAAGTGGGGAAGAATGGAGAGGCTTCATTCTTACGGTAACAGAGGTAAGAAAGTCATTACTCTTGAGTGATTCATTTTTTTCAACAAATATTTGCTGAACACTTAAAAGACCCATGCAGAGTGAAAGAGGCTGAAGCAATGAAAAAAGATAGATCTAAACCTTTGCACTTATGAAAGTTATATCAGGTGGTGGAGATGGAGAAATAAACAAGTAAACAAACAAGCTCATTTCACATTGTGATAATTGTTATGAAGAAAATTAAACAAAGCAATGTATAAGCAAGTGACAAGTGCTCAGGGAGATCTACTTTTTGGTCTTATTCTTTGACACAGTGGTCCTTTGTATATTTCAAATGTTGCATCTTCTAAAATGCTTTCTAATTCCTTTCCTGTCCATTTAATATGTATTTATAAAATGCTGAGATGAATGTTATGAATAGCATAGATAATATAAAAGGGAGAGACCATCAAGATGAAAACTCACCATTAAACATTTGTTTAGTGAGTCTTAAACCAAAGAGATGCTTATCTGTTCAACCCTGTGGCGTCTTATCAGATGCAAATAGTAAGATCTACTGCTTAGAGTTAACGGTTATAGCAAGATAACATTCATTGTATTAAATAAACCCATGGTAGCAACTGTCTTGGAAACAAGGTATTTTGATAACCAGCCCCCAGAAGAGGGCAATGTCTCTAATACTTTTAGAGGATATGGAAATTTTCTATGTTTATTAGGGCCAGTTAAAAACAGCCTATCCAAAGCTAATTTCTAAGTAAAGTCATATATGAAATGACTACTGCACTTCACCAAGATGATGGACACTTTCTTTATCTCAGCCAGTAGCAGGTGAAAGCTGGAGGTTCAACTACCATGCAGAGAAGTCACAGAGGCCAGAAAAGTGGGCCCGTTAAAGATCTGAAGGTCATATTAACTTTTAGCAGATAAGGAAAGAAACTCTTTGGGGGATTGTGCCCTCTCCCTCTGTTGTAAAAAAGCGTCGTTGTGTGGCATGGTGCTTCTCATACTGGGGTGTGTCAAGGAGTACCCTAAAACCCAGCAAAAACTTGGTGCATCTTCCAGTACGCTAATTATACTGGATGTTTTGGCCAGGCATTTTGTTTTTAGTTTTTTTCCCTTGAGGTAAGGATCAAACGCATTATTTTATATGCAAACATCCATAGATACATTACAGAATATAAAATAAAATTCATGTGAATTTCCAAGAGAAGATAAATAGCCTCAAATGTTGTGCTTTGTCAATGTTTTGTGCTATGGTCCCAGATCACTGTGTGTGAACATTCACACTGTGGTGTTGTCAGGAGAACTCTAGAACAGAAGTGTGTGAAGCACCAACTGTATGTAGTTGAAAGAACTGAGTGTTGCTTTTGAATCAAACCCAAGTTTGAGTCCTGAACTTACTGGCTATGCGACCTTGGACTACTTATTTAATCTGTCTGAGCCTGGGTTTTTGTTTTATTTATTTTTTTTGTAAAGTTGGGATAACAATGTCTTGTAGCATTGCTGTGAGGATTTGCAATGATACATGTATCATTCTCGAGCTATAATAGTCAATAAGGAGTAGCTGTTTCATTAGATATTTTCCCCATTACTTAGTCATTTAGAAGAATGGTCTCTAAACCTTTTTAACTGTATCCCATTAGTAAATTTCTATTTAAATTTCATATGTACATATATACATAATAAAACATAAAAAATAATAGGAATTAAGGAAATAGAAACATAATAAAAAGTGAAGTTCTGATGTTTTCTTCCAATACTCTAATGGACTTTCTTATATACCTCCTGGAAAGCATGCACTCCCATCTGGAAATAAAGATGATAATCAGACAGGGCTTCCTCTGAATACAGACTAGCTAGGGTCACCTATAGAAAAATATTCTACCATTCACAGCATACCTTCCAAGAGCCCGTAGCTGGTCTTAATGAGGTCTAAATTGGGGGTATGAATACAATTCAGGACATTTGTAGGTGACTCAATCCAAAACACAGGGTGTCCCAAAAGTTGCTATACATAGTGAAAATGGGAAATTGTAGCTAAATATACCTTTATTTACAAAATATTCATTACAAAATTTTACAAAATTTTTCCTCTGTATGGAGACTTTTGGGACACCCTGTACATCTCTAGAAAAGGTGACAACAAAACCAACGAAGTAGAGTAGTATCATGAATCTAATGTGTGATTGAATGTTTGAAACACACACACACAAACACAACATATAGACCTCTGTTTGCTGATCCTCAGTCATCAAATGAATAGTTCCATCTCAATCCTACGCTGCCATATGGCTGGGGGAGTTTATTCCAGGTTACTCATGAGAACATGAGGCATTTCACACTTCCCTGGCCTTGATAAACTGGTCAACTCAGAGTGCAAAATGAGAGGATTCTAGTACTTGAATTAGCTTGTAGTGCAAAGTGGGCTTTGCTTTGGGGCCAGACAAAAAGGAAGATTTCTTGAAAGAAGGATGGGCACCATTGCAGGTTCTAGTTGGTGTAGAGGCAGTTCTAAGACTCCCCTGTAGACCAACATCCTCTATTCTGATTCTACCCATCCATCTCTGTCTGGTAACTGAAGCTCTGTAGGACCAGAAGAGGCTGGCTCATCTTCATTAAAATCAGTAAGTTATTGGGCTGGCTTTCTCATCTGCCACTATTTTCACTGGTTTCAGCTGTCAGTTCCCCAACATGTTTCACTCCTACCTGGGCAAGTAATTAGACTGCATGAAGTCCTAGCGAGAGAAAAGAAAAGGAGGATTGAGACAGAGCAGCTGCCAAGTACGTCTGTGGAAAAAGAGAAGGAACCAACTGAAGATTATGTGGATGTTCTGAACCCTATGCCAGCGTAAGTGCACAGTAATCTCTAGTTCATTCATTTGATTGTTAAGACTAATTTCTAATTATCAAGGAGAGTTAGCCACTTGACCTTATTAAACTAGAGACAAGAAGTGGTCTTGGGGATAAATAGCATCTCTCTGAGTACATGCCACATTTCCTCTTCTATGTCATGATCAACAAAATGCAAATTTCAACCAGCCCTCTTACCACACAGGAAATCCCTTTCCACCTATATCTTTAGATCAAATAGAGCTTTCCGGAGCTCAAACCTAAATAAATATTCTTACAAAGAAGGAAGGAAAAGATATGTTCTCACCATGAAAATGTATGATTGACGGATTTTCATTTCTTCTTTTTTATATATATGTAAAATAGACTTTATTTTATAGAGCATCTTTAGGATCATGGCAAAATTTAGCTCCAGAGATTTCCCATATGCCACCTATACCCACATATGCTTAGCTTCCCCTAGTATCAACGTCCCCCACCAAGGTGGTACGTTTGTTACAACTGATGAACTTACACTGATGCATTATTATCACAGAGTCCATAGTTTATATTAGGGTTTACTCTTGGTGTACATTCTATGGGTTTGGATGAAATGTACATGTATCAACCATTATAATACAGAGTAGTTTCATTGCATTGAAAGTCCTCTGTGCTCCACCAATTTATTTCTTTTTCCCATCTAATCCCTGGCAATCACTGATATGATTGACTGATTGTCTAACAGAAAATTATACCAAAGAATTTTAAATACCTGGAATATTCTATTCAATTGACCAATCAGTGCGTAGTCACTGAGCTTATACTTTGAGAAAAGCCCCATGTAAAGTGTGTAAGGTGTTGTTGGAAAAATGAAGAGGCACAGAACATGCTAAATTCAGCAACATTCTACATTTACCTTATATTATTGAAAAGATTGTGAGCCCTTTCATCCTGGAATCATGGTGTTCTTATCAATGAAATTTGTCCTGATACCATCTTTGACATCAGATTCTGATGCATATTCTATCTGTACTAGAATCGCTGGAAACTGCCAACTATCACTTTAAGCTGAAACTAGTGAAAACTTGATGGACTGATGGGTTAAGTCACACACGCTCCTTCTTTTTCCTCAAGAAAACAAGTAATATATGATTATAACAGACACATAAAAAGATTAAAATAATTCCTTGTCCCATCACTTGGAGATATTTGCTCTTCATATTTTGGTGTATTGCATATCCTGCCAGATGTTTTTCTATAACTATGACTATATATTTTCTAGATTATAATATACAGATGATCCCTGACTTACAATGGTTCAACTTACGATTTTTTGACTTTACGATGGTGCAGAAGTGATATGCATTCAGTAGAAACCATACTTTGGTATGGTTTGAGTATAAACCACACTTTGAGTACCCATTCAAGTTCTGTTTTTCACTTTCAGTACAGTCAGTATTCAATAAATTGCATGAAATATTAAACACTTTATTATAAAATAGGCTTTGTATTAGATGATTTTGCCTAACTGTAAGTGTTCTTGGCATGTATAAGGTAGGCTAGGCTAAGCTCTGATGTTCAGTAGGTGTATTAAATGCATTTTTGACTTACGATATTTTCAATTTCTTACGGGTTTACCTGGATGTAACGCCATCATAAGTCAAGGTCTAGCTGTATATTATAAAATTAAGAAGTGCTTTATTTTTTAATTTTATGCATAAAAATACCACCAATGCCATAGAAGAACATATTATACCAAAAGGAGTGAGTTCAGGCATGTCCTTAAATATCAGTTTTTTAAAACAGAGACCACACAAGAGACCATATATTTAGATTTGTTTTGTATTCCTGAAAGGAAATCGCCAACAAATTTTTATCCAAGACCTTATTTATAAACTGAGACTGGGGATACATTGTTAATTTTTTTCTTATATTTTCAAATGGTATTGGTGATTATATACTCATCAGTAGATAACTTCTGTTTAAAGAGGCTTTAGAGGAATGAGGGAGGAAGGGCCGTAAGCATTAGCATACACAGAGTGGCACAGGCTTGTAAATATAGTTCATTATATTAATAATTCTCTAATTATATTGTAATAATAGAGCTGGAAATTTTAAGAAATGTTAACAATTGCAGCTCTCAGCTTTGGTAGTATTCTTTCAAGTAATGATCTTCATCAGTTGAAAAGAACATTTTTGTTTTTCATCTCACCTCTGTAGATGTTTCTATACAGTGTCTCGGAAAGAAGCGACTGAGATGCTTGAGAAGAACCCTGCCCTGGGAAACATGATCCTGAGGCCCGGTAGTGACAGTAGAAACTACTCCATTACTATCCGGCAGGAGATAGAGTATGTTTAATTCTCAAATGTATGGAACTGTTGTTAAAGGCATGATAGCAATGTCATACGAGTTCAGATCATCACCTGCTATGTGTTTTATTGGGGCTAAAGATATGAACACAGAAACTACTCAATTAAAACAATAAGTTCTAAAAGTAGTAAAAAATAGTTATAAATTACTGAGTTCTTAAATGTGTCCAACACTGTACTAAAGGCTTTGGAAAATATTAACTCACAACAGCAAGGCATCAGCATGTCCATTTTTACCGATGAAGAAATGGAGGCTCAGATAACCTACACGACAGAACCAGAACGTTTTTGTTTTTTTTTTTTTTTTTGGTAATTTCTTTGTAAAAAATTTTTTATTTTTAATTATTATGGGTACATAATAGTTGTATATATTTATAGGGCACATGTGATATTTTGATACATACAATGGTGAATGAATCAAATCAGGGTAATTGGTATATCCATCATTCAGGCATTTAACATTTCTTTGTGTTAACAAATATTTCTATTTCACTCTTTTATTTTAAAGTATACCCTAACTTATTGTTGATTATAGTCACTTTGTTGTGCTATCAAATATTGTTCATTCTATCTAACTATCTAACTACATTTTTTCACCCATTAACCATTCCCACTTTATGCCCCCCCACCCTTCCCAATCTCTGGTAACCATCATTCTACTCTGTTTCTCAGAGCTCTGAGCTCAATTGTTTTTAATATTTAGCTCCCATATATGAATAAGAACATACAAGGTTTGTCTTTCTGTGTTTGGCTTATTTCACTTACATAATGTTCTCCAGTTCCATCCATGTTGTTGCAAATGGCAGGATTTCATTCTTTTTTTGTGGCCATATACCATTGTGTATATACCACAATTTCTTTATCCATTCATCTGTTGATAGACACTTAGGTTGGTTCCATATGTTGGCTATTGTGAATAGTGCTGCAATAAACATGGAGTGCAGATATCTTTTTGATATACTGAATTCCCCTCCTTTGGATATATACTCAGCAGTGGGATTTCTGGGTTGTATGTAGTTCTATTTTTAGTTTTTTGAGGAACCTCCATTATGTTCTCCATAGTGGTTAGACCAATTTCCATTCCCATCAATGGTGCATGAGGAGGATTCCCCTTTCTCCACATCCTTAGTAGCATTCATTATTGCCTATCTTTTTGATAAAAGCCTTTTTAACTGGGGTGAGATAATATTGGAGTTTTGATTTGCATTTCGCTGATGACAAATCATGTTGAGCATTTTTGCATGTACCTGTTGGTCCATTTCTATGTCTTCTTTTGAGTAACGTCTATTCAGAGCCTTTGACCATTTTTAAATCAGATTATTTGAATTTTTCTTATCCAGTTGTTGGAACTCCTTATATATGCTAGTTATTAATTAATCCCTTGTTAGATGGATGGTTTGAAAATATTTTCTCCCATTCTATGGGTCGTTTCTTTGTGTAGTTGATTGTTTGCTGTGCAGAAGAAGCTTTTTAGCTTGATGTGATTCCATTTCTCCAACTTTGCTTTGGTTGTCTGTGCTTTGGGAATATTACTCAAGAAGTCCGTGCCCAGACCAATGTCCTGAAGTGTTTCCCCAATGTTTTCTTTTAGTAGTTTCATAGTTTCAAGTCTTAGATTTAAGTCTTTAATCCATCTTGATTTGATTTTTGAATATGGTGAGAGTTATGGGTCTAGTAATCTTCTACATACGGATTTCCAGTTTTCCCAGCACCATTTAATGAAGAGACTGTCCTTTCCCCACTGTATAAGAACCAGAATTTGAACCAAATTTTTTAAATCAGTCTTCCAAAGAATACTGATTACAAAGATCTTTTCATGAGAGAAGCAAAGATAAAGCCAGAGCCAACCACTCCAAAAGGGTACTTGTAAGACCTCCTCTGTCCAATAATGTTTCCTTCACCCATCTATAGCTGATTCCTGAAGTTTCAGTATTAAGGAATATTTTCTTTTAGGAGGAGAAAGTGTTGGTTAGGTTTTACTCCATGTTTTGAAAGTAGGCCATTGGAATTAATTTATTAGCTGTTTTCCAATATGATAAATAATTAAGAAGAGATTCGGATATAATGGTGGATGTGGAAAAAGTCCCCTGAATAGAAGACTTCGGTGTAGTTCAGTCCTAGAGGAATGTGAACTGGAAATGAAGGGAGAAGTTATCAAAAAAAAAAAAAAAAAAAAAAAAAGGTGGAAAAGTCCCTGTAGTTGAAGTAGTTGAAACTAACTTGATGAACAATTTTGCTTTAGCTTCTCTACATTGAACAAAAGTTGAATTAGTTTGCTGTTCAAGCAAATGACAGTATGATAAATGCTATTAACTTGTCCACATTAGAAAAAGTTTTGGTCCTAACACTCTTGCCATCTGAATCAAGGGAATTCAACACAAACATACTCCTGTTCAAAACTAACCGGCATGGACACTGACTTATGATCTCAATATAAATTCGTTAAGTACTAGTAGATAGCACTGGGAGGTGGGCTCCTAATAGTATATTTTAAAATTCAGTTTCATAAATATTTATTGTGTATCTAATGCTGGAATATAAAGATGAATAGAACATTCTTCTTGTTCATAAGCAGTTCATAATCAATAAAATACCATGTGTTTAGAGTGGTAATAATTTAGAGCGCTATGTAACTGTAGAAGAGGAAGACATTAAGATTCACCTACCGTACTTACATTCCCATCTATGTGTTCATATAGTGCCTAACACCTAGAATTTTCTGAATCTCTAAGTCAGCCCCGAAGTCAGCAGATATCCAGGGTGATATACGAGCTATCAGGAACAGCTATTGCGGGCTTTGTGGTTGGATTAGTGATGAGGTAGAATAGAAAACAATTTGCTTTCAATAATTCTTTCCACTTCTCTTTTGATATGAAGAATATACATTTGATTTATATATGCTTACATAGGATTTTATAATGTCTATTTTGTAAGTTACCAACATTTAAATAAATTATGTCTACCTAAAAGATTTTCAGTTCTTTTATTTCCTATTGATTCTTTTTCATTCACTCACTCGATGACCCAGATTTCCTATATCCTAGTGTATAACCGACCAAAAAGGGACATAGCAAACCATGTAAATAGAACAACAAACCACCGGGGATTTTTTTGCCGACCAAACTATAGTCATGGGAACATAGGCTTACTATGCAGGTGATATGTTATACTTACTTTAGTTTGCATTGTCCTAATCCTCTAATCAAATGGAGATTAACCATTTGTTTCATTTTAGCATGCCGAGAATCAAGCACTACAAAGTGATGAGCGTAGGAGAAAACTACACTATTGAACTGGAAAAACCCGTAAGTAGCTATTTCTTTGTTGATGCAATTTCTCTTGATTCCTCCCCAACCTGCCTTATAGAATGCAAAGAAAGATGGAAAAGCAGGCCTCTTCCCCAGGGACCTAGTACTGGCAAAAAAATAGCCAAGTTAAGGAGCCCTGAAGGTGGCAGATATACAGGGTCAGAAGTGAGACGCCAGAACAGGTGGGTGAGGCAGAATAAAAGATAATCTGCTTCTAAAAATTCTTTCCTCTTTCTTTGCAAGTCTTCATCAAAATAATTATTTCAGGGAGAGAAAGATATTAGTTAGACATCTGTTTTACATGCTCCAGTGACAATATGTGTATTTGAATGTGTTTATTTTCTATTAGGAGGAAATCTGTGAATTCCTAGTCCACTAATACCTCCCATGCAGAAGTTCCCAAATCCCCTCTTAATAGAAAAAGAAGAAAGTGTTTCTTCACCCAGTGAAGAAAGGGTTTCTTCTTTGTCTTCAGCTCCTCTCCCACCCTTGCTGACTTATCATGGGCTAATGATATAACTACCAGATACCATGTTAGGCACAGAGCTAAGTCCTTTACATATTTTATCTAATTGAATCATTATTATCACTGAGATAGATATTGTGATGCCTTTTATACAGGTTAGCAAACTGGTATTTACACTGGTCTCAACCAATGAGAAGGTGGTGATGTGGCCTACATTCCAGGGTGCTGAAAAAAGGGAATGTAACGCCATGATTTTAGACTGCATAATGGGAAGATTGGGCCAGGAAAGATGTCTCTGATTATCACTTATATAGAACTGGTGGGTCGTAAAGATATTTTTCTTTCTCTAAAATTGAGCTCCTAGTTCCTCTGCTTCTCCAGGTTTATTGTATAGATTAAATTTAAAAAGGGATAATGTGGTTGAATTTCTCATATTTTGACCATAGCCCTTAGAGAGCAAGGCAGCTGCTGATTTACACAGCCCACTTACCCCTTTGCCAAAAATGCTTCCCAGAGCTTCTCAGTTCTCAGATCCATGCCTGATCAGGCTTTTTTCTTTCTTTCTTTCTTTCTTTTTTTTTTTTTTTTGAGATAGAGTCTTGCTCTATCACCTGGGATGGGTGCAGTGACATCATCATAGCTCACTGCAACCTCAAACTCCTGGGCTCAAGTGATCCTCCTGACTTCTGAGTAGCTGGGCATACAGGTGTACACCATCACACCCAGCTAATTTTTAAAATATTTTTGGAGAGATGAGGTCTCGCTATTGTCCACGCTGTTCTCGAACTCCTGGCCTCAAGTGATCCTCCCGCCTCGGCCTCCCGAAGTGCTAGGCTTACAGGTGTGAAGGTAATGAAGGAGGCAAAGAACTAGACTGCTAGAGAATAATCTAAGTAACCAAGTAACTAGAAGCCACGCTCAGGGAAGAATAATGTGTCTTTGCAACCGGTGAACTGGGGCTCATTTCTGTCATTGGCTCATGTAGTCCACAGTGTAAGGAAAACTAACAGTCTAGATTATCCTTCCACCTTTCACCCTCCCCAACCCTATCCCTCAACCACCTCAATCAAGTTGTATTTTTGCTGTTTTTAATTTTTTTTTTAAGAGACAGGGGTCTTGCTATGTTGCCCAGGCTGGAGTGCAGTGGCTATTCACAAGTACAATTATAGCACACTACAGCCTCAAACCCCTGGCTCAAGCAATCCTCCTGCCTCAGCCTCCCAAATAGCTGGGACTACAGGCACGTGCCCCACACCCGGCTCATGAATTCTTTTTCCTCTTCAAGATTACCTGGGATATTCAGGTTCAACCCGATTTTATTTGTATGGAAATATGGATGGGGAACTTGCGGCCTTGGGACCACGTGTGGTCTTCTGGATCCTTGAGTATAGCCTTTCGGCTGGATCCAAATTTTACAGAACAAATCCTTTTAATAAAACTCCTGGACTGAAGCTATCCTCCCACCTCAGCCTCCTAAGTAGTTAGGATTACAGGTGCAAACCACCACCCCCAGCTCTAGTTATGGGTAACTTAAGCAAAAATAAATTTATTATTAGGACATAGAATGACTGGAAGGTTAGCAAACCTTCAGGGACTAGGAAGCAGTTACTTGTACTAAGAACCATCTGATTAGGAAGCTGCTACCCTTCCTTGTTCCTCTACTGAAGTTCAAATTTCAGGAAGAAAGCATTTTCTGGCTGAACTTGAGTCACTTTCTTATGCTTTAATTAAGGGAGAACAAGTTACCTACTTATTTCCAATGGGTAAAGGGTAATTACTTAACAGAGAATTGACACATGGTCAAGTAGAAAGGAGAAATAAGACACATGGATAGGCAAAACTATGGTCATTCGGTAAGTCACTGAAGTGAGGTACTGACATGATTTTTTGGAGGTCAGGAAATACACAGTAATCTCCATTAAATTCCAATCGAGCCTTCTCTTTCTCTTTATACAGGTAACACTCCCAAACCTTTTCAGCGTCATTGATTATTTTATGAAGGAGACTCGAGGAAATTTAAGACCATTTATATATTCAACTGATGAAAATCTTGGTATGTTCTTCACTTCATTGCTGTTTTAAGGACAGTAAAACAAAGCCCAAAAAACTCTGCATATGATTTGTAATACCAGCCAGGTAGGAACTACAGTTCAGCCTTTATGTGTATCCATTTGGAAATCACTGTGTCACTGAGTCTGTGAACATAAGGGAGAACCAACATACATTGTGAATAGAACATGGATCTATTCTAGAGAATGAAAAACCCCGAGGCGGGCATGTATTGTGACTATTAGCTTCATTCTGTCATTCTACTCAGCTTTATCAAACCAGTTCAGAGATAAGAAAAAACCATAATCATATGGATTCATGAGAACCAAACAGAGGATTTAAAGGGGTGATCTGTCAACAATGTTAGATGCTCCAGACAGGATAAAATAAATGAGGATTAAGGAGAAACTACAGGAATTGGCCATTAGGCAACAGATGATTTGAGAGAGAGAGAGAAGTTTTAGTCCACTATAAAGGCAGAAGTCAGATTGCAGGATAACAAGGAACGAGTGGGTGGGGACGAACTGCAGATAAAGAGTGTAGTTAGGACAATCTACAGAATCTGTGGGCCCTGTGTTCATAAATCAAGAGTTTCAAAAGCAGTTATGATAGACCATCAAATCAAGTTTGGGGCCCTTTGCAACTGCACAGTTCACATGCCCATGAAACTGACGCTGCTTACAGTCCAATTCTTGGCAGAGCAGGACAGGCTGGACGTAACAGTCTCTATCCTTTGCAAGGATTCCTGGCACGCATGGTGACTTGGCAGGCTGTAAGCAGGACAGAGAAAATATCTCCAGCTTGTTGGATTTCAGTTATCAAAACAAGTCCCTGTTCCTACAGATTCTGAGGGAAAACAACTTCATTTGGCTACCTGCATCAGGGGCATATCTAGAAAGTCTCACTAATTAATATGTCAGCAAGTTTAAAATCCAAATTCTTAAAACATCACTATGAATCTTATGATGCCAAATAGCAACAAAATCCCCCAAAACTCAGAGTCTGCAGGAAATGCAAAAAATTATTGAGCAGTATCTTATCTGTACTGCAGTCACCTGCACACTCCGTACAGGAAACATCTCTTAAGATGTGACCATTCAGCTTGTTTGAAAATTTCTAACATAAGAGGGTTCACTGATTTTTTTAAGGAAGCAGCACAGTTCACTTCTGGACAGTTCTTATATTAGAGAATTTTTCCTTCATATTGAGTTTGAAACATTTCTTCCTTTAACTTCTACATAATAATCCAACTTGTGGCTTTAAACAATACAGCTTTTTAATTTTTATTTATTTTTTTAAGAGACAGAGTTTTGCTATGTTGCCCAGGCTGGTCTCGAACTCCTGGGCTCAAGCAATCCTCCTGCCTCAGCCTGCCAAGTAGCTGGGACTACAGGTGCACACCACCATACCCAGTGCAATACAGGTTTTGTAAAAGATCATCAAATATTTTTAAAGGGCCACAATGTCTCCTCTTAGTCTTTTTGCTGTCATCTAAATGATTGGTTCTTGTAGCTCTCTGTCATCTTTGACCTTCTCTGTACACTAATTTCTAAACATCTCTTTTAAAATGTAACAACAAGGAAGAACACATTGCTGCACATAGGACCAACAAAATACATTACCTGGGCATTACACAGGAAAACCCCACCTAATAGAATTCTCTGGGAATGAGCTATTAGCCCCCACCGCTCTGAGAACAAAGAACTTCCTGTAACATCTCTAAAATAAAAATTTGTTTGAGAGGAAGGAAAACCCAATGTAACTTGTCTCCTCCATGGATGAAATTATATCAGTTAGCTAATGCTGTGTAACAAACCACCCCAAAAACATAATGTCTAAATCAACAACCATTTTATCTGGTTACGAGTCTGTGGGTCAGAAATTTGGGTCAGATTTAGTTGAGCAGTTCTTCTGCTAGTCTCAGTGTCACATGATTGTAAATAGCTGGTGGCTTGACGGGGCTGGATGGTCTCATTTAATCTTGTTCACACATCTGGTGCCAGATGTCAGCTGGGGCTGGCTGAACCCATGTTCACTTGGTCTTTAATCCTTGAGGAGTTTAGCCCACGCTCTCTCACATGAGATCTTAGTTAGAGCACCAAGGACGAGAGAAGGGTAGCTGCATGTCCTTGGGCTGAAAATTCTTAATGCTGGGGACAAAGTACAGCCTTCCTGGAGCTTTCAGTATAGGAGGTGTGAATTGAGTAAATAATTCCAAGTGTGATATTTCTTATGTACAGTGGCTATTTTTCTTTCCTTTTTTAAAAAATAAACTATCTTTTAAATTTACATACAATTCACTGCTTTTAGTGTACAGTCCTATGAGTTTTGACAATCACCACAATCAAGGTTTCCACAATTTCACAATTTATATACACACATCTGTGTGTATATATATATTTACATATATATACACACACCAGATTTCCTTTATCTATTCATCTGTCAACACTTAGGTTGATTCCATATCTTGGCTATTGTGAATAATGCCCAGTGAACATGGGTGTTACTAAGGTTGCTGGGAGAATTCATTTCCTTGAAGCTCTAGGATTCAGAGCAGCTGGCTTCTTCAGGACAGCAGTGTCTTTGAGACATCTGAGAGAGGGAGGGTTGGTTTACAGAGCAAATCTGCTAACAAGATCTCATACAATGTAACATACTTACAGGAACAACCTTTGTCATATAATGTAACATAAGCATGGTATTGACAACCCATCACTTTGGCCATAGTCTATTGGTTAGAAGTCACAGATCTAACCCACCCTCAAAGGGGTTTACACAATGCGTTAATACCAGGAAGGAGAATCATGTGGGTCACCTTGAAGTCTGTCCACTACAAACTGAAGAAACATTTAGGATTCTTATGTTCTTGGTGATTGACCCCGTTATCTTTATGCAATTTGCCTTGTACTGAAGTGTATTTTGTCTGATAGTAATATAGCCAACACCAGCTTTTTTTTTTAAGCCCTCTAAGGTATGAATCCACCTTTCTTCTTTTTAAGGAAAGTGTTTACATGATTTTTGATCTTTTTACTCTCATTTATGTCATTCTATTTAAAGTAGGTTTCTTTTAAACAACATATAGTCGACTCTTGTTTTAAAAAATTCAACCTGAAAAACCTCCGACTTTAGAGTGTTTAGACTATTTACATTTAGAATGATTTTTATATGGTTGGATTTCTTACATTTTGTTATTTGTTTTCTGTTTGTCACCTCTGTTATTCCATCCTGCCCTCTTGAAAAATGTGAATGCTTTTTAGTATTTCATTTTATTTACTGGCCTTTTGGCTATACTTGTATATTTATAAGTAGTTGTTCTAGAAATTACAATATACATACCTACCCTTTCTCAGTCTAGAGTTAATAGTTTTACTACTTCAAAGAAAACTTAACCATTTACTTTTACTCTCCCCTTTTTATGGTTACTATATGCATTATGTCTACATACAATGAAAACCCCAACAAATGATGTTATAATTGCTTTTATTACAGCTGACCCTCAAACAACAAGGGTTTGAACTCTGAGGATCCACGTATACGTGGATTGTTCTCAACCAAATGCGGATAGAAAATACAGTATTCTCAAGATGCAAAACCTGTGTAAAAACAGAGTTGACTTTTTGTATATCTGAGTTCTGATAGAGTTCCACAGGGCCGACTGTGGAACTTGAGAATACTTGGGTTTTGGTATATGCGGGGCTCCTGGAATCAAGTCTCACATATACCAAGGGATGACTGTATATTGCTTTCAATAGTTATAAACATCTTAAACAATTTAAGAGAAAATAGTCTATTTTTACCCAGATTTTTATCATTTCTGTTGTTCTCCACCCCCCAAAGTTTAACGTTTTCCTGGGTGTCATTACTCTTCAATCTGATGAACTTCTGTACCCTATTCAGTGAATTTATTTCAGATATTTTTCATTTTGAAAATTTGTTTAGTTTTATAATCTTTATTTCTTTGTTGAAAACATCTCTCCATTCATTTCAAGAGTGTTTACAACCGCCTCATGGAACATAGCTGCTTTAAAGTCTTTGATAATTCTAACATCTTCGGTATCTTAGTGTTGGCATCTGTGATCTTTTCCCTTAAGAATTGGAGAACTGGTCATGTTTCTCTGTTTTTTTGCATATCAAGTAATTCCTGGCTCTTTGTATATCAAATAATTTTGGATTGTATCTTGGATAGTTTGAACATTATGTCATGAGCCTCTGGGTCTTGTCAAAATCCTCTGGAGCACTTTTTTAAAGCAAGTAATCATTCTGATTAAAACTGAACCAGTTCTGTCTTACTTTCTGCGGGAAGCCATTCCAATATTAGCGCATATTTCAACATTAGAGCCTTTGTTGTACTGTTTTTGGTCTGTACATCTCAAGAATTATTAGCCTGGGACCCGGGCAGTAGATTTTTATCTTAGTTTAGTTTTCAAAGCCTTTGCTATCTGTTTTGTGCACACATAGCTCAGAGGTTAGCCTGAACTTCTGTCACTTCATACACAGACCTAGGGATGCTTTTTGTCAGCTATCACCTCTCCAAGATTTCCTGCGCACTCTCCAGCTACCAAGGGTCTTTTTTTCCTGGTAAAAAGATGGGGCTTCTTAAGTGTTGCAGCCACCTGTGCTGTCATGTAGTTCTGTGAGACTGAGGCTGACAAATCTCTCTAAAGAAGTTAGAGGAAAGAAAGAGAAAAAAGTAATTCCAACTCTCCTTACTGCCTCTCAAGCCCATTTCTTCCTGGTTTCTCTGGCCAGAAGGATGAATGTTCTCTCGGGGTTTTAGATGTCCATGCTGCCACTGCCACTGCCACAGTGCAGCACCTTGACTAGGGGCCACCCTCAGGGCAGGGTCAGGAAAGAAATAGACAACAGAAAGAAAGAAAATGGGCTGCTGATGTAAAATGTCAATGATTTTAGAAACAGACAACCAGATTGCTATCACTATGTGATCAGGTACAAATTACTCAACATCCCTGCATTTCAGATTCCTTTGTTATAAGAACTGAGGAATGGAGCAGATAGAACAGGGAGAGATGCATAGAGGAAGACTTCAAATAATCAGAATATCTTCTGTAATGTATTTTCTTTCAAAAGCAGAAAGATGGAAAAGTGAACTGGAAAGAAAATAAGAATGGAATAGGACTTTCTCAGAAAAGCTACAAAAACTTATCTTGACAAATAATGCTGACTTTCTAAGGAAACTCTGTGAAACCCTAAAATTGTTTTAGGAATTTGGACTCATAGCTGGCTGGGGCACAGTGAGACTACTAGGGCATTTAGCCTTAATTTGCCTTAAGTTGTAGAACACCTAAAGGGTTCAAATCTGGAGATGTGGAACAAGTTAATGTAGTTTACAATAAAATACTACCTAAAAGAAAATGAGGTTTTCTTTAATCTTTGTTAACACATATTAGAATTTAGTTTTCTCTCTAATATCAGAAGGTAAGAACATAATCCCAGCACTTTGGGAGGCTGAGGGGGTAGGATCACTTGAGACCAGGAGTTTGAGATGAGCCTGGGCAACATACCACTGATACTCCACACACAAGCAAGAAAATCAACTCACACTGAAAATAAACAAAACCTTGTTCTATGATACTGGTTCTTTAATTAATCATGTTTTTCCACCCACAATTTCTAGGCCAAGAACCCAACGTGGAAGGCAGAAGTGAGAAGCTGGAAGAAAAATCCACACATCGCATGAAATAAAATGTGAAAAGTACACCTTCATGTATCTTCATAATTTTTATTTTCAAAGGAAGATCTTACTTTTAGAGAATTACCTCTATACTCCTGATCCTGATGATCAAGTTAGTCACCTGGACACCAGAATTAAACACTGGAGCATACAATTTCATTATCTTATCAGAATGAAATCAATTCACTCGGAAACCATAGACTATAGCTGTGGCGGTAACTCCTAGTATATGTATTCCCATGCACTGATAGAAGTTGAGAACACAGTACTTTCTAGATAGAGTTTTTATTTTTCTAGGCTTCAGTTAAATACATTTCCCCTATACAACTTCCGCAACAGATTCTCTAGATTTCCTAAATCCTACCAATTCCAAAAAAACCCACTAGGTTTTGTTGAAATCTGATTTGATCAATTTATCAAATATAAGTCATTTTAATTATCAAGTTGGAAGCCAGAGACATGAAATGTACTTGGAGAAGCCTTTTCCAATAGGTATTAGTCTATGCCACACTTTTTGTTACTGGAAATAAATGAAATTTATCCATTTCCATGTTTTTTTCTGATAACATCTTTTTGCTAGCTCAAATATCAACTCATAACTTCTTACAAAGATGGCAAAAGGCTATATCATCACCTTATTTCACAAGTACAACATAGTATGAGCCTGATTATAAACACCTAGAGTTCCTTAAAAATATAATCCCCTAACCCCAGACTATTTAGATAACTCTAACCCACACTTTGGAACCCTGAGGGGTTGCATCCTGGGAGTAAGGTGATGAAAGGGCACTAGCACAGTCTGTAGCTCAGCTTTGAGTCACAAAGATAGCCCAGAAAAATCTCAATTTCTAAAACGAGATCAAAATGACCCTAAATTATTACTAGTGCCCACGTACCCTAGCAGAAGCAAAAAACTCTTGTGGAGGATGAAAATATCATCCTGGGCAACAAATTATTTCAAGTTTTCAAGTACAATATTGGCAAATAATTAAAGATAATCACACACACAAAGGAAATAAGACCATAAGAATGAAGACTAAAAGAAATAAAAGAAAAATAAAAACAGATCTGCAGGAAGGTTTTAGATTGTGGAATTATTATACACAGACTATAAAATAATTATGTTTTTCATGATCAAGTAGGTAAGAGATTGAAAATTTAAGCAAGACAACTGGAAACTGCAAAAGTAACAGATTTGCATGTTTGCAATTAGAAATTTGAGAACTGAAAATACAAAGGGCTAAGAATAACCAAGACACTAACAGAATTATAAGTTGGGAGGATCTGTTTTGCCAAATAGTAACAATATTTCAGCTATGGTGACAAAAACAGTATATTAGCACAGGGATAGAAAAGAAAAGAAGGAAGAAAAAAATTCAGAAAAAGAGACATATAGACATATGGATATGATAGATGACTTCGGTGGCACTGCAGAAAAGACAGAAAAAATCAGACTTTTCAGTAATTTGTGGTGAGGCACCTCCCTAGCATACACAAAACTTACAGAAAGGGAAAACTAAAGCTTTTAGAAGACAACATAGAAGAGTATCTTCATGACCCTAGGGCAGGGAATGCTTTTTTAAAACTCACAAAAAGCTCTAACATTAAAACAAAAAATTAATACTTTTCAATTCCTAACCATTAACAAATTCTTTTACTCAAGAACATCATAAAGAGAGGGAAAGGCAAGCTACAGAATGGGAGAAGATACTTGCAACCATACAGCCAATAAAAAACAGGATTTATAAAGATCTTTTATTAATCAATGAGGAAAAAGATATCCAACACAACGAAAAAATATGTGACAGACCTGACAAGACAAGAGAAAGCTGAAGTGCCCAGTAAACTTATGAAAAGGTGCTCAACTTCGATGGTAATTAGGGAATGACAGGGTAAAATTTCAATGAGATACAACTGCATATCCACCAGACTGGCAAAATAAAAAATGCTCATACCAGTGTTGACCAAAATGTGGAGAAATAGGACAACTCTAACGCTTAGAAAAAATAACATAATCATCTAAGAAAACTTAAGATATTAATACCCCATATATGACCAAGCAATTCTAGTCCTAGATATATATCTTATTTGTACCAAGAGATATAAAAAATAATGTTCACTGGGGAACTGTAATTGCTCCAAACTAAAAACATCCCAATTGTCCAGTCAATAGAATGAATAAATTGTGGTATATTAATACAAAGGTAAATTATATAGCAATGATGAAGAATGAAGTATAGCTGCAACCAACATGGATGAATCACATGTTGAATCAAAGAAGCAGCCACAAAAGAATGGATCTTTTTACATAAAATTCAAAATCAAGCAAACTATTATTTAGATTTACATACAGAGGTGGTAACACTATAAAAATGAGACACTTCCCATAAAACACAGGACAGTGATAATTACCAAGGGATGTGTGAGGGAGTTGGTTGTGATTGCAAAGCGATTACATGGGGAGTTTCTGGACTGCCGTCAGTGATCTATTAACTTGACTCTGGTTATATAAATAGTTACTTTAAAATTGTTCTGTAAACTGCATACTTATATTTTATGTACTCTTCTGAATATATATTTTTGAACATATATTTCTTAATTAAAAAAAACAAAACTAAGATGTGGAAGAGAAAAATGAACACAGATTATCAATTGATACTCTGATCTCCAAGATTTCAACTTTCTGATTTTTGTTTTTGAATCCCTGAAAAGCAAAAATCATTAAACCCATACCTGGAGACTGTATACTAAATGATTAGATATTTACAATCACAATGAATTTATCATGTTCATTATAATTGGAAAAATTAGGTAAAGACATTTTTTTCCTTAAGATCTCAAGAGAATAATTTTCGTTCTGTCTTCATTTTACTAATTATAAAATGACAGATTCTAAATATATTTATAGCTGATTTTTTAATGTTCTGTCACTATTACCACCAGAGTGTGCCATAGCTGATAAAAAATAAAAAAAAAGGGCATATATTTATTTCCAGGTTCTACCTTCAGGACAATTTATGAGGAACTTACAGACAAGTAACATACCTGTTTTGAACTCCAAAAAGGAAATGACATTAGAAATCCCTGACTAGTAGTCTCGGATTTAACAGATCTAGGTTTTACATGGTCATGACTATTTCTCTCCAACTGTTTTAAAAGAATTTCCAGGAGCCAAAAGCACTCGGAAGTAATGTCCCTTCACAACCATGACTGTTGTATCTCCATGACTGCAAAACTTGAAAATTAGGAAACACCCAAGCAACATTACTCCACAAAATGAATAGAATCAGAATCTCTAGAGTCAACCATGGAACATGATTTACAAAGACATTCTCAAATTTCTTAATTTATTTTTAACAAGTAAAAAATTACTCAGTGGAATTGTACAAAATCATATCATTAATTTTTATACCTGGTATTTCAATCACCAATGGTGAAATCATGGTACAGTAATTGATAAAACAAGAAGAACTGTCATTAGCTTCACCCTGGCTTTCTAGCTTACTAGAACTAAATAAATGATGGCAATAACCGTTACCTACAGAAAAAAAAGTAATGACAAAATGATTATAGGTTTAATCACAAAATGAACTTAATCCTTGTTGATTTTATTCAGATCTGCTAAAACACTGATGTCTATAAATATGAATTGATAGCATGGTTCTAAATTTAATTCTAATGTGGAGACTTGGACAAAATGTAAGCAAGCTATTACATCATCTCTGAGGATTGTTTGATGGCTACCTAGAAAATATCAATTACTTTCAAAGAGCAAAAAACTTACAGAAAGGGAAAACTAAAGCTTTTAGAAGACAACATAGAAGAGTATCTTCATGACCCTAGGGTAAGGAATGCTTTTTTAAAACTCACAAAAAGCTCTAACATTAAAACAAAAAATTAATACTTTTCAATTCCTAACCATTAACAAATTCTTTTACCCAAGAACATCATAAAGAGAGGGAAAGGCAAGCTACAGAATGGGAGAAGATACTTGCAACCATACAGCCAATAAAAAACAGGATTTATAAAGATCTTTTATTAATCAACGAGGAAAAAGATATCCAACACAACGAAAAAATATGTGACAGACCTGACAAGAGAAAGCTGAAAGTGAAAGTGGAAAAAAGAATTCTTACACAAAAGTCCTTTTATTAGTTCTGTCCTCTAAAGTTCCAAGTCATTGAGTCTTGATATTCCTGGATTCAATTTTAAGTAACATTAACTATTACACTTGGGATTTGCACAACTAGAGAGAGTAGGATATGGTGAACAAAAAACTGCTTATTTCAAAGGTAGCCATTTCTTTAAACTCATCCCATCCACTTTTCCCCAGCTCCCGATGTATAGATTATTCTTTAATCACACAAATTCACTCTCCACTCCCAAATATATTTTCCCAACTAGATGATATTTTTTACAAAAGAAACCATGCTCATTGACAAAGCAATTTAAACTATTTGTAAATGGAATAAAAGAAAAGTACAGAGTATAAAAAGATACGAAATTGAAGTAACATTTATACACATCTGGTTTTAATTTTATCAAAATACCTATTAATGGTCTGAACAGGGGAGTAGAAGGGAAAGAGCCAGAGGGAAATGACTTCCTACAGTTACAAAAATGCCAGTTGTTTTAGAATGCATGATAGCCTTAGTAAGAAAAGAATCACTTGCTCTTTTCACTGAGTTTAGAGTGTTGAATACTGGTTACATCATTTTAATAAAAGCACTTATATGAACATCTGCAGTAGTTCGTGTCAGAGAACAAAGTTTCTCTCAATAAAGACCTAAAAAAATAAATTTTTACCTTTGTCAACTTCCTTTCTAGGGATGGGAAATAAAATAAAATGCTTCCCTTTAAAATAAAAATACTAATTTTTTTTCCTGTTCATCAGGTTTCTGGAAGAAAAAAAAAATCAATACCCTACTAATGATGATTTTTTAATGTCTAAGGATACTCCCTTCGTAAAACCTTTTAGTCTTAATATACTATGACAATCAGGTTTAGAGTTTTAAATAAATAAAATCACCACATTAGAAGGCATACTGAAAAATCAAATGGTTAGTCACATTTATCTGTTCACATTCATGGATTATCTACACGGGTTGTCAGAGTCCATATAATACTGTTAATGTTTAGTCCAAGTTAACATGTTCATGGCTTACAACAATGATGCTATCAACAAAAATCCTGATTTTTGGGAGACAGTGATATAACAAACTCTCATTAAACTAGCAAGGGTAACAGGACAGTAACTATAACTGCACAATCTAAACTGTCTATTCTTCATCCCCCACTACCATCCTTACCCTTTACACTGGTATTAAATTCTCAAAGCCTACTCACTGGACAGGTGCAGGGTGCCACTGTTTGCGTAAAAAAATGGGCTTCAAATACTAAACAAACAAAGGATTAAACTTTTTGGACAGTTCCATTTGTTACTTTCAATTTCTTGATCCTTATCTCCTCTGGTCATATATATTTTTTCCTTCTTTTTATCCAAATAGGTAAATACACAAATCTGCTTTAAGTCTTACAAAATGGCATTCCAGTTCAAAGTTGCTTGTGATCACAGCCACGTGTGAACCGTTAGACAAGTGTATACTATGCTCCAATTTACAATTTTTCAGGGTAGTTTCATACTGATGTTTCCCTTAAATTAAGGCTTTATCAAAGAGAAATCCATAATATTATGAGCTGATGTTTTTTAGCTTCTGAATTAAGTATATTCTTTTCAAAATCAAGTGGTTCTGGAATAACCTTAAGACAACTTCCATTAATCAGTGTTGTGAGTGAAGTAGTATCTTACTGGAGGTCCAGGCAAATCTTCATCTCCATCAGTGTCTGGGGCAAACGACACAGTGAGATCCACATATTTCTTTTCAGTAGAAGGTTTTACAAGTTTATGCATTCTAAAAAAAATAAGCAAGGATGAATATTTTCGTAAATTCTGTAAAATAAAAGAATGATTTGCTGACTAATGCCATCCAGAAAATCTAGACTTGTATCTAGACTTTATTTTAAAATTTAGTAATCCACTTGCTTTCAAATATTCAGTTTTCTTTACTAAAAGTTCTGAACTTAAGACACTCATTTACCTAACAATGCATCAATCTGGACCACTGCTGGTCATGAGAAAGAATATAGACCATTTATTAAAAGACAAAAAAAAATTCCCATAATATAAGCAATGATTTTTAAAAATTCTATACTCCCTATAAAATTTGGAGGCATCATACATTCTCAAGCATTTCTCTGTAAAGAGTAAAAAATCAAGCCAGATTTAAATCTTAAAACGCAAGATAGAAACACCACAGTAACAGACATTCTTAACTTTTGCCCTCATATCCAACTGTTTATCCTATTCACTGAAAAAAACAATTCATCTTTGATATTGTCACTTCTACTGTCTTAAGTCATCATCTATCTACCCCTTAGATTATTACACTAGCTTCTAGATAGTTCCCTTCAGTCTCTCTTCTACCTCTAATCTACACTGCTGCCAGTGTTCTCTTAAAATGTAAATTTGATGTTATGTTCCTGCCTAAAGTTATCCATTATATATTGTATAACTACTTCATGCTAGGCTCTGAGCTATATAATCTATCTAATCCTCAGTAACTTTCCACTTTACAGAGATATTTTCTCCCATACGCAACTTCTCATTTTTTCCACCATTCATTGTTATCACCTTACCCATGAGTCATTCCAAAATACTTAATTTCCAAAATAGATCATGCATGCTCTTTTTAAGCTGCATGTGTTTACACAAGTTGTTGCTTTTGCCTGGAATAGTCCTTCTTCAAAGGTAGCTCAAATGAAATCTACCCTGAACTAGAGGTTATAGTAGTGACCAACGTACTCTGTAAAAAAAACCTTTACTATAATTATTCAATAACATTTTAATGATCAATTAACATGTCAATTTCCCTTAGTAGACAGTGAATTCCTTGAAAGCAGGGGTACTGGATGAAGATATATGATAATAAAATATTAACAAGAACAACATTTATGGAATACTTCTTATATGCCATTACACTATTAGCCCTTAATATTATTTTAATGCCTAACAACTATGGGCACAATCATCTCATCCTATTAGATAAGAAACTAAGTTTCAAAAGCTATTCCAGTGACAAAACAACTAAGTGGCTGATCAAGAATGTGAACCCAGGTCTTTCTAAAACTGAGTTCATGCTCTTAACCATGACCCCACTGACTGACTTAAGGTATCCACGCACTTAATAGGTACTCAATAAATACCTGCTAAATGAGTAATGCAATAAAATGAGAAATATCCTTCACAAACATGATCATCCTGGATGTTTCAAATACTGGCCAACTGTCTAAAGCACTTTTGGTAATTATTTGCAGTGAATTTTAAATTCCACTGATCAATACACTTCACGACCATACATTCCACTGTCATCTAGGTAGCATACAAGAAAGGAATTCTAACTACTACTCTTAATTTATCCAAAAATACTTAGGGACCCTAATGAAAAACAATAACAACACAAGGCAAATCAATGCTTTAATATAATAGTTTTATTTTTTAAGGTAAAATTTTTTACCTTATTTTTAAGGTAATTATCTTAAGATAATTAAGACTGGATTGTAATTTAAAAGTGATTAACTTAAATTGATAATCATAGGCAAAGCCAACAGATATGTTAAAGATAACAATTATGCAGAGATCCATTTATTCATATGACAAGTATTTATTGGTGTCTACTATGTACCAGGTATTGGTCTAAGCGCTTGAGATACAACACTGACCAGATCAGATAAAGATTCCTGCCCTTGTGAAACTTTTGTTCTTGTGGGGGGTGGTGGGCGACAGATACAAACAAAAAATATAAGCAAAACATGCAGCAGTCTTAAGATACTGGTAAGTGGCATAAAGAGAGAAAGCAGAGCAAAGGGGTTTGGGAATACTAGACTGGGATTGGGGACAGGTGGCTGTATTAAATGGGGTTCAGGGAGCCTCTGTAGGCAGTGCAAAGATTAGAGGTAAGAGTCACAACAAGAGGGAACAACTAGAGCAAAGGTCCCATGCTGGAGCATGACTGGAGCATTCATGGAAAATTAAGGCGGCCAGTATACCTGGAATATTGTTAGCGATGGGGAAAGAAACAGGAAAGGAACTTAGAGGGATAACTGGGAACCTGATCATTTACAGCCCTGTAGACAACTGTAGTAAAGCCTATGGCTTTTTTTGGTTCCTTTTCTTCCTTTTGGTCTGTGCTCAAATACCACCTTACCAGGTGAGAATATGATAGACAGAGGGAACACCTAGATTACTCAGTATAATACAGCAACTCAACAGCCCCAACTTCCCACATTTCCTTTTCCCTTTATTCTTCATCTCCTCCATGGCACTTACCATCATCTGACATACTTATCTAGTTATGCAAACTCAAGTAGGAAGGACCTTTGCTCAGTGTTGTATTCCTAATGCTTTGAACAGTACCTAGTACACAGCAGGCACCTTTAACAAAAATCTGTTGAATAAATGAATAAAAATAACAATCTGGCATTTTTGTTTTAATCCTGCCTTATAAGCCAAGTAATTACGTGTTTCAACTTAAGAAGTGAATTCACTTAAATGTCTTGACCAAATCAGGTCTCTAAATCTGTTAACTGAAGAGCTGACTGTGAACTACCACAAATTCACAAGGGTACTGTAGTCCTATCAATCTCACTTGAGAGGTAGCCGGTTGCCCTTCACCTGGCAATTTCACTGTCTTCATTAATGCCATTGGACAAGAGTAACACTTTTATCTGAATTTCAATAACCTCTGTATTTTAATTCTTCAGTGTGTGTCCAGCTTGTATTTCAATTCGTTTGAATTATCTGCATATAATGTTCAATTACTTACGTTAACTTCAGTCTTTTCGCATGACCAGGCATTACAGGAACATAAAGCATTTTGACTCCCTGTACCACCATTGTTGGTTCAATTCCATACTTCTCCTAAAAGTCAATACCCAAAAGAGAAAAAAAAAAATCAAAGCCTTACCCAAACATAGCTTAATATTGTTTATAAACAACATTTTATGGCCAATAATTACAGCAAACTTGTGCTAAAAAAATTTTTTAATTTCCAATAAAGTTATGGATAAAAACTAAACAGAAACCATACTCAAAGCTAATGAACCAAGTCAATAAAAGTATCTCACTTTGACTGCATTTATGAAATCCAAGAGAGTGAAATCTTCTTTTCCATGTATAGTCCATCTATCCCAAATTGTAAATGATATTCCATTTCTGTTGTAGAAAAATATTAAGAACAGGAACATTTAAATTTTTCCTCTAATTAAAAAAAAAAACAAACCAAAAACCCAGTAGTCCATTATTTGTGATTTAGCTAGAAATTAACATGGGGGGAAAAAGGGAAAATACAACTTCTAAAATATTTCATAATCTTATTTCACCATCACATCATATAGGTAACCACTTTTATCAGTAACTTGATCCATACAGTATCTCATTACAAATCAGTATGTCTTAATGAGAGTGTTTTCTGTTTTTAAACAGCTGCATGGGTTTCATTGTGTGGGGGTTCTAGTCCTCTATTATTAGACACTTGGGTTGTTCCAGTCATTGGTATGATAAACAATGCCAGAATGATAATCTTGTATATACGTAATTTGAAATGTGGGCAAATTTATCTGTAATTTTAAAATATTGTGCCATATTTCCGTTATTGTGGATTATACTATTATGTACTCTTATCAGCAATGTAAGAGAGTGCTTGCTTTCTCACACCCTTGCCAAGATAGGTTTTTTTTTCAAGTTTTGGCTGCTGCCTCTGAAAAGTGCAAAATAGAGACCCAGGGAATTGCTCTGCTTTGTCACAAGGTTGTGGAATTAGATTCTAGATCTCATGATTCATAATTAGATACTAGAATATTTCTAACTCATCTGGATTAGGTAGACATAGATGAAACCATAATGCTAAACAGAGTGGCCGATCAAGCTCTGTAAGAGTTCTTTGGCTAGTTTAGTCAGAAATGCTTCATGAAGATGAGGTTTGATCTAATCTTGAAGTAATGGCAAGGATTTATATATATATAAATATATATATTATATTAAAGTTAAAGTATTTTAACTTTAAAGTTAAAGTATTTTATTTCATTCTCATTATACAAGAGAAGTAGTAGACCTTCATACATACCTGATTTTAGTTTTTCTTACTTCAGATGTCTCTGTAGACACTATAATTGGAATGGCTAAGTTAAGGAAACAATTTTTGTAGGCTTCAAATGGATAGCCACCAGTTACTTTGATCATCTCCAAGGCAACCTAGATAAAACAAGGTAATGTGATTATATAAATAGGCTAAAACTATTCATGAGTTTGATTGGATCTGCTCAATTTTGCAAAATTCTACTTAAGCATTTCTCTGTCAATAGTAAAAACAGCTACAGAACTGGAATAATATACATTTCTTATTTATAAGCCTCTACAGTTTTAGCTTATTTTATACTTTCAAACTTTCAATCTACTCTATACATGGTCAACCAAGTTATTAAAAAAATATTTATTTGACTATATAAATTCCCTACTTTGAAAGCAGATGCCAGAACTAAAAAAATACAACAGTCTAATATCACTTAATATAAGGACAGGTAAACTACACAGCTTCTAAGAATAACTCCAGAGTAATGATACAACATGGTATATAACTAAGGCCATACTAAAGATTCTGAATCATTAAGAGCAGAGATTACGGCAGTTCATTTTATTCAACAAAACAGAGCATCTGCATTGTATGGTGGTTATAAAGATGACTGAGAAGACTATAGCCTGTAAGAAAAATTATCATCTATCTTGAGCTTATTTTTTATGTTAAAATGTTTATGTGTAGAAAACCTCAAAATGTAGATGACTATTTTCAGAAATAACTTCAAATTTTAAATTATAAAATCTAGTATTTATCCTTCCTTCTCTAAGATCTCTGAGTGACTGGTTGGGGTTGGTAATGATAGGAAAGACAGGGAAGAAGCGATGAAAAAAGAACATTTTTATTCAAAGAATAATGAACTTACCAAGCCAGAAACTGCAGCAGTGGATGTGGCTATAGCAGGTATAATTTTGCCAGCTATGCGCTTTGTTTTGAAACGGTCAGCTGGTTCAATGTTATACATTTTGGCACGAAGATTTGATGCTGCTGTGATGAAATCTATGTGTCCATTACAATCATCATCTTTTTCAAATGAAAGCACTGCCATCTGAAGTTCACCTGATTATAAAAACCACAAAAAAAATTTCCCTGGGAAGTGGTTAAGCTGCCAGTTTCACTAGGTAAAAAGTAATGTCGGTTTACTATTAATACTTTAAAAATTCCTTTTATGTTTTTAAATGACTGAAAAATATAAGAAAAATCGAGGCAACTGAAGTTATTGAAGGACATGAAAATGGTTTAAATACCAATAAATTAGAAAAGTTTCTGTTTCAAAAAGCTAATAAACAGTAAAATAAGAAAGGTATGTACTGCACATCTGCTATCAAGTGGTTTATATTAATAATACAAAAGTCAACATTTGTTAATATTCAAAAATTTATTCCATAAATCCTACTCTGAAACACTTTCCCTCTGGTAACTAAGAATAGGGTCAGTTGGTCAAATAAAAATATGTATCTTTTTGAAAGTTTTGTAGATCAGTGGTTCCCAAAATCATTCTAATTATTATCATTTTAGATTATTTTTCCTGAAATAGTTTGGGAATCACTCATTAATGTAATAAAAAGATAGGGAGCAGGTCTAAAAAGATGACTGAATGGCTCTGTTTTTAAGGAATTAAGTTCAGTTTTCCTATATTTTGATATTTAAGACCGTTTTAGCAAGGATGTATACAGGTTAGTTTATATTCCCTCTGTTGGTAATTATGGGGACTAAGAATCTAAGAAGAGGTCTGTTTACGGTTCTTTATCCTAAAGTGATTTAACTGGGTCTGCCTAAAGATTTGTCTCCATGAGGACCTCATTAAACTGAATTTCTAATTCATTAAAAACATAGCTATTTACTCATTGTTTTTAGATTGCTCACCATGAGAAGGACTAAAACAATCAGAAGAACAACAAAGCAGTTAATGTGATTTGGGAGAATTATATTTCAACATTCTAGGGTAGGGCAATGGTGGGGAAAATGAATTTAGTCACAGTTAAAGATGAACAATGACTTTCATATAATCATATATCAGTATTATTGTTACTGTTATTAAATCCCACAAACTTTTGGGCATAGAGTTTAGTGAAAATAAAAACCCATCTGGTTCAAAACATTTTTATAAAGGTTTTCCCTTACTTTTGGTAGCTTCATTAGATAAGATAGCCTTTTCTAGTTGGAAAACAGCATTCCTCTCATCTTCACTGCTAATAGGAACATGGTCTGGTTTCCTTGCAGTTTCATCTGTTTGAACCACCTTTAAATATATGAACATATTTTTTATTAATGTTATAGCCTGTATCTAAGTTTGGTTACCACTTACCTGTTTTATCAAAAAATCACAAATAAAAATATTTATTTTTATTTTAATGTATTTTAATCAGATTATTAATCATTATGGTCCAACATATTTTACACCCTCCTTTAGTAAGTAACACTGTTATTTATGTATTTGTTTACTTCCTGCAGGTTTCTGCTCAAATGTTACCATTATCAGAGAGGCTTTCCCCTTCCAATCCATATAAAATGGCACTGGCTCCATCACTGTTTTTATTTCTGAAACAGGGTCTCACGTTGCTCAAGCTGGAGTGTAGTGGCGCAATCATAGCTCACTGCAGACCTGAACTCCTGGGCTCAAGTGACCCTCCTTGTCTCAGCCTCCAGAGTGGGTGAGACTACAGGCGTGAGCCACCACACCTGGTTAATTTTTTATATATCTGTGGAGACCAAGTCTCAATATGTGCCCAGGCTGGTCTTGAACTACTGGCCTCAAATGATCTTCCCATTTGGGCCTCCCACCATGCTGGGATTATTAGGTGTGAGCCACCATGCCTGGCCTTCATCATTCTTTATTTCTTTTCTGTTTTATTTTTTCTTCTTAACACTTATGTTCACGTTGCAATGTTATATACTTATTGGTATTTTTGTTTACAGTCCATCTCCACCCCATGGGAATATCACATCCACAAGGGTAAGAACTGTTCATTACGGTATTTTCCAGGTTCAGCATTATGGATACAAATGGAAGTTTAAAACTATTTGCTGAATGAATGAATTTTCAAACATACCTTGTTGGAAGGTTTGAATTTCTGAACCTTTACTTCCGAAAGAATATTCAAGAGGCCATCTGCTGATAAGTCCTGTTTTTCAAAAAAGTAATCAACAAAGATATTCTTCTATTTCTGAATTCTAAAGCTAAAAAATCTTATAAAAGGTCCTTAATCATATTGAAATATTTGAATAATTATCATCTGAATATTTACATCACATCCATTTGAGACATTTACCTTTGTTTCTATAGAAACATCAACCATAAAGTTTATGGGGGGGGTGTTTAGGGGTGAAACAGCACAAATTAGTCCTGCGGTTCCCAACCTCTGGGCTGCAGACTGGTACCCGTCTGTGGACTATTAGGAATCAGACCGCACAGCAGAAGCTGAACCACAGGTGAGCAAGTGAAACTCCACTTGTATTTACAGCCACGCCCCATCGCCTGCATCTGTGCTGCCTGAGCTCCGCCTCCTCGCCTCCCCTTCAACCCATCAAAGGTTGGGGACTGCTGTATTAGTCAAAACACCTAAAATCTTAGCTCTTTCTTCAAATTTCTAAAAAGGTAGTTTTAGGAGTGGTTGTGAATATAAGATTGAGTGCCTTGAGATCAGGGATTATCTTTATTGTTTCCTTAGCTTCAATTTTTTACAAAGTTCCCTGTACAAAGTTATACTCAATATATAAAATAAATAAGTAAATGAAATTCATTTCTTGAGAAGCAAGAAAATATTTAAATGGTTCAAGATGAACTTAGATTGAATTTAAGGCTATCAGATCCACATTCATTATTAAGAAGCTGCTTAGGAAGAACTGAGACATACTGTCTTTGAGGTCAACTACCATCCTTAACACAAAACTACCACTCTTCTCACAAAAAGAATATCAGACTGAATGCCATTATTTTTACCAGACATTTATGGTGTATTTTATTTGCATTAATTCCAAAAAGGATTAATCTATATCAAGCATTTTTATCTGGATCCAAAATAGCCAGTGTGAATTATGTACCTGGTTCATATTTCTCCATTTAGCTTACCTAAAAGTGCAGCAATTTATGTAGCTCTCATATGCACTTGTGAAGAAAAACTGACTAATGCAGATCTGCCTTTCAAATAAAACTACATTAGACCCTTTATCTTAATCAATGAAGATGATGTCTAAGAGAATAAATATGATAATAAGGATAAAAAATGTCAATACAGATTTCCTGAAAGCACATAGTACCACAAAATAAGTCAAGCAAATGTTAACAAAGAAAATCTCTAAGGAACATTTTTAAATTACTATGAAATGGTTCACTTTGGCTTTTCAGAATAATTTGGATAACTGAAATTGATGAACAGGTTATAAATATTTTAAAAATAAAGTATGACTTACAAATATTGCTTTTTCCGTACTTAAATTTGGAAAGAAAAATTCAACTTTCATCTACTTAGCAATACTGCAATGAGCTTTTAGTTTCTGCTAAGTTGGAAGGGGTAACAATACAACAAAATAAAAATTTTATGTCAAAAAGAATGATTCTTATAACCTGTAAACATATTTTGATACAATCAGCTGATCAGGCACCTGGTTTTATATTACTTGCTAGGACATAAAGAGTATCTTACCTCTTCTGTAAATGGAATGCAATATACTGTAGCATATAATTTTGCAGCATTCTGAAGGAAACTGAGGTGCCTTTTGAAATTAAAATATAAAGCAAAGTTTGAATGCATAGTTTTAAAGATGATGTTTAACTCATTAGCAACTATAGCCTTTAAAATACGGTTTGAAGAAAAACAATCAGAATTTTGTTAAGGATTTTTTGTTAGAGGATTATTTTTTAAAAAGTTAGACAATGAAATTCTGGTCTAGACCAAAACATTGCAGAAGTTACAAAAGAGAAGTCAAATGGTTACCCTCAAAAACACTAATATTCAGGCAGTGATCATAATTACATTAGGGAGAGAACTGAGTGGCCAGAAGTACAAAAAAATCAGATTAGTGAAAAAAATTCATTTTAATTCATAAGAAAATATTGTGCATTTGGTCTTAAAGAGTGTATGTCAGGTTCAAACTAAGCAAACAAGTTTGTTTAAAAACTCAAAACAGGTTAATTCTTATAGGAGAAGTGGTTCAGGTAAGGTGACTGGAATCCTAAGATAAAAACCAGATAAGAAAATTAAACGTAGAGTTATTTGTTAAAAAGGAGGTTAGTAAAAGGCAAGCTAAGTGTTTCATTAAAATATATACACATTAAGTGTTACTCTACAGTGTAGCTAACATAGTGTATCTAGGTACTCATGCAGAGACCAACTCCTTTGAAAACTAGTTACAGATTATTTAGGCAGATATTGAGTAATCATTTTTTCTTCCATATAACTAAAGATTCTTATATACTGGCTTCATTAAATATAAAAACATTTACTGTCATTTTATTTTATGGATGAAGTCAAAGAGGTGATTTTGGTTTTATCTTAGAGTAGATATTTATTATAAAATATGAGGTTATTTACAATGTAAACAAATGGATTCACATTTCTGTGGGAAGACGGTTATAGCTGCTTTGCAGGACAGAATGACTTGTCAACTCTTAGATTAATAGGAATGAAATAACATTAAAGAGCTGCTGTTTTCCCTCTGTAATTTACAATTAAAACATTTACAATTAAGGAAGCATATAAAACTAGATATAGATACTTACAAAGGTTCATTTAAATCAAATTTTATTGGTGAGGGGGGCCTCTTTGGTGATTGCCAAAACAAACCTAACAAAAAGATACAAATATTGTTTTCAATGTATGTAACCAGTAATAAATTACATTAAAATTTCTTCTCAACAGTTATACTTACTGCCATCTTTTAATCGTATGTCTAGAGGGAAACAGTGAAGAAGCTGAAGAGCCTAAAGAAAAAAAATGAATTAAAGAAACCCACTACTTCATCTGAGGTAAAAAATTTTTTAAAAATTAAAATTAAAAAATTTTATGTGTATTTGATAGATGCACATGCTTCAAAAATCAAAACACATTAAAAGATACACAGCGAAGTCTCCCAACCACCTTTGTACTGCATCTGTCCATTCTCCCTTCACTGCTTCCTATACCCGGAAGAACCTCTATTATCATTTTTTATCAATATTTATATAGTTTCTTTAGGGGAAGCACCTACACAGCAAACACAAATATAGATTATTTCACTCCTTCTTAGACATATGATGGCATATTTTACATATCACTCAGCTCTTTTCAAAGAGCTAATCCTTAAATAATGATACCAGAAAATACACAGTATTTTGTATTTTCAAATAATATGATGTTGGAGATTTACTTCAAAATCATCTGGTGGAGGGTGGTAACGGGTGGGAGTGTAGACAAAATGAGATTATCTATGAATTGATAACTGTTAAACTGGGGAGGTAGGTAATTAATGATGACATTAGGGTTCATTATATTATTTCCTCTCCATTTCAATGGCTAAATTTTTTTAATTAAAAAACATTTTTAAAAAACCTGAGAGAAGGCCAGGTGCAGTGGCTCCTGCCTGTAATCCTAGCACTCTGGGAGGCCGAGGTGGGAGGAACGCTCAAGGTCAGGAGTTCGAAACCAGCCTGAGCAAGAGCAAGACCCTGTCTCTACTAAAAATAGAAAGAAATTAATTGGCCAACTAAAACTATATATAAAAAATTAGCCGGGCATGGTGGTGCATGCCTGTAGTCGCAGCTACTTGAGAGGCTGAGGCAGGAGGATCGCTTGAGCCCAGGAGTTTGAGGTTGCTGAGAACTAGGCTGACACCATGGCACTCTAGCCCAGGCAACAGAGTGAGAATCTGTCTCAAAAAAAAAAAAAAAAAAAAAAACACCTGAGAGAGGGTAAGAACTAAAACGTTCTTTACATTTTGAAACAAAGAGGTCATTGATAAGAATAATCTAAATAGCAAAGGAGAGAGAAGTCACATTTACTGGATAAGGAAGTAGCTACAGTGAGGAGTAGACCACTTTTTCAAAGTACAGAGAGCCATGATGAAAAGTGGAAAGACAGGGTAAGTGCAACCAAAAGATATTTTTAAAAAGATGAACTTAATTTATATTCTAATAGGTAAAAGCCTAAAGAGAGGAAAAGGCTAGAGAGTGCAAGACACATTCTAGCAAATGCATGTTAACTGGAGGTAAGAATAACAGCTAATATTTAGTAATTATTTAAGTGTTCCAGGCTCTGTTCTAAATGCTTTACAAGTATTAATTCATTTGATCCTCCATTACTACCTTATGTATTAAGTACTAATTTATTATCTCCATTTTATAGATGAGAAAACAGCCATAGAATTTGATTATCAGATAAGGGTGGAAAAGGCAGAGTTCCAATGAAATTTCTGACTGAGTATCTCTATTTTCTCAGTCTCTTGCTTCTTCTATTCTGAACAAACTCCTTTCAGACTACAGATGAAATGTGTTCCTTATTCTCTAGAGGAAACCCTATATAAAACCCAATTTTGTGCACATAAGGATGGGATCAGTATAATGCACAACTGACAAGCGTATGAGTGGAATTTAAATGCATTCCTTAATCAGTAACATTCAAAGATAAATTAGTTGTGTGCCCAGCACCTTTTCTCATTTAACTTATTAGTTATTTCTAAAAAGCTTGCTGAAACAGAGCACATGCTTCAGGTTAATTTCTTAATAACTAAATGAGCCAAGGCAGACCTTTTCCGAATGTCTCAAATCACAATGCATACTTACCTTATGGTTAAAATATTTTTCAAACTTTGATCTTGCTAATTCTACACACTGGGACCAATTTCTAGGTCTTCTGCTAAGTAACTTAATAACTTGAAAACAGCCTTCTAAACTTTGTCCACTTTGTATCTTCTAGAATGAGAGAGAGAAAAAAAGAACCAATACACTTCCAATTAAAAACACATACATCCCACCATCAAAAAGTATTAGCCAAAGTTTGATGTGCCAGCTCGTGGTTTAAGCTTTTTTTTTCACTTTAACCTCCTTGCCCCTTTTTTTCTCTTTTCCCTCTTTCTTTCTTTTTTTTTGGAGAAGGGGAATGGGAGGAGATAGCACATAAAATTTTAACTCTGGTTTCTTAAACGTTATCCTCATAGTTTCCTATCTATTAATATGTTATCACTACTATATATATATACTTACTATAAAAAGTGCTATGAATAAAATTTGGTACTAAAAACTTGGCCTATTTAATATAAGATTAAAGTAAGAAAATATCTTTGAGGTTGTTCTCATTATGAGAGTAGTAAGTATGAAAGATTACTGTCCCCTCATAAAATTTTCACTAGAATTTACCTCAACTTCTAAATGGCTTAATAAGCCCTTTTATTATCTGTAGCCCTCCTATCATTATCATCACATCTTTATAGGTTGAAGAATCTGAATTGCTGTCTTGTTGGTCAAACATGGTCAAATACTGACTGTTTCATATAGTTCAATCAAACTAAAAAAAGGGTCACTTGTGACATAATTTCAAGATTCTTGATACATCACTTCACTTTTTATGTATAATAGTAATGTTATAATTTCTCTTTATGGTAAAATAAATCACTTGTAGACAACTTGAAAATAAGATTACACTAACACAAAGTGTTAAAAGTTTGTATTAAAATATATTGATTTTTGCTTGAAGTGTACTTGGGGATGGGTATTAGGGGTCTCAATGGGGGGTGGGAAATCCTCTAAAACTGATTTATGTGAATAGCTGTACAACTTGGTAAATTTACTAATAACCATTTACTTGTACACTTAAAATGGAGTAAAGACATGATATGTAAATTACA
>CAUYRT010090519.1:0-16532 GCA_963574885.1 Lepilemur ruficaudatus | reverse complement strand
CACTCTGTTTAACTAAATTAAAATTCCTTGATCTTTGTGTATTAATTTGATCCCAAACCACAAAAAGTACAGAAACTTAATTTATCTTGATATAAAGAAGTCCTACTCTTCCAATCATTCCCTTTTTACAGTACCTCTAGGATAGAAAGCGGTTACAGAATTCTGAATTCTATTGTTCAATGTTTTTATAATCTCAAGGAATTTTTTCCAGGCACATAGAGTACAAACTATCCAGTGGCAACATATAAGCTCTGTGTTGTTGTATCAAAAACAGCTGCTAAATCATTCTGTGGTCTCTTCAGGACACCTCTCTTACTCGGCTCAACCAAGAAGGTAGCAACTTTCTCAAATTAGTCATATGAATTAATTATTGTTAGAATCTTCCAGGCTAAAAATTGAACTAGAATGATGATAATTGCAAGGACTATGGAGTGACAATGCCTTTCAATGGATTCATAACAAATTTCAAATGTCTATAGGATCAGAGGGAATGCCTTCCTATAGATTATTATTAAAGAGATAGGAAGCCATGGGTATGAAGGGGAGAAAAGGTAGTTCAACCAGGAATAATAGCAACTTTTCCCCAGGCACTGGTTCTGATGAATAGTGTGTAAGCAGAAATAAAATCCCAAATAGGGGAAGGTAGATGAAGTTTTTTTGTTTGAAGTACATGAATCATCCTAAAGAACATTGAATGTGTAAGTGAAGAGACAGTTCTTCTGTAAACATTCAGCCCTACAAATTCTCTCTCAACATATACTTAACCCCTGTGTGATCCTGGCAAATTAAACTCTGGCACTCAGTTTCCTCAGGTATATAAAAAGAGGCTTAAGCTAGATTCTCTCTAAGTTTCCTCTAGCTATAAAATTGGTTTCCATGTAACAAATTAATTCCTAAATAGTAATTGCTAAACGTATCCTTCAAACAAAAAGCCCATTATTAAAATAAGAACAATATTTGTAATAATAACTAGCTAAAAATAAAGGCCTGTATCTCTTAATTTGTCCCACTTAATAGTGATAAATTAGCAATTATGAAATGAAGGTGAATTTATAAACTTTAAATGGAAATGCAGCCTATAGTTGTATTATAGAAGTAGTTATAATACCTAGTTATGTTGACATGATTTATGAAGTATAGCAACATAATAATGTTCTTTTTTCCCTAGAAAATGAAGAAAATATTTATTTTGGAACAGTAAGTTCACACAAAATTAGAGGTATTACCAGCAAGACTAAATTTTTTTCTGGTCAGGGTATGCATGAAATATATACAGAATGATCTTTTTCATCTATATTTCATTGCCATGAAACAAAGTAATCTTCATTACTCTTATATTAGTTTGTGGAGTTTTTTATTTATTTATTTTTTTGAGATAGGGTCTCACTCTGTTGCCCAGGTATGAGGGCAGTGGAGTCATCATAGCTCACTGCAACCTCAAACTCCTGGGCTCAAGTGATCCTCCTGCCTCAGCCTTCCAAGTAGCTGGGACTACAGGTATGCTAGCACATCAGCTAATTTTTTTCAGTTTTTATAGGTCTTGTACTCCTGGCCTCAAGTGATCCTCCCACCTTGGCCTCCCATAGTGCTAAGATTACAGGTGTGAGTCACTGCCTGGTTTGTTATTAATGCTGTCAAATTTTGAGGTGACTATATCCCAGAATACACTATTAGTGCCATTTTAGCCCATTGTTTGTCCTTGTCAGACTTAGGAAAGCAGCATAGTATGATGCAGCAGTTTAAAATATATATATATATATATTTTTAGCAAGTAGGACCATTATCTTCAAACAAATTATGTAACAGATAGAAGTAGAACAGCTCTGACTGAAGACAAATGGGGATGCAGAGCCCACCATATTGCAGCTTCATCTTCCTGAAACTCTGGGGCTTCCAGGAAGACAGCTTGTCTACCTCTATTGTACTGGAAAACATGGGGTTTTGAGTCTTCTACAACCGGATTTAAATCCCAACTCTCTCCCTTCCAAACTGTGGAATGGTGGGAGAGTTACTTAATCTCTATGAGATTCAGTTACACGTGTCTGAGGGGTTAACCATAGTAACCAACATTACTGTTTATAATTAGTGTATGGATAATTTGCTCAATAAATATCAGCTCACTTCACTTTTGTTTAAAGTTAAACATAAAACGACTTATTTCACAGTTTGAAAAACGATCATATTAATAATAGTTGTCTCCAGACGTAGGCCTCCCAAAATTCAGGTTTAGATATTTTCAATATGCCTCAGGTGTTTTTTTCTCCCTCAGGTTATTAGTGTCAAGTTTCTTCTGGTCCCAGGGGTTCTAACTATGGCTTATTCCCATACTTATTATATCTCGTTAACCCTAGATAAACACACAAATCAGTGGTTTATTATGAAAACTCCATAATACACAGTGAATGTTTCATGGTTCTCATGTTTTTCTTTCCTAGACAAAGGGAACAAAAACAAGTAAACTTTTGGTTTTCAGATTCAAATAGGACTGTTGAAACTGTTCCTTCACACTACCTTTTATGAGGTAGGTCGTTACTATTTTTATCTAGGAGGCCATTCTTTTTTAAAAAATCAAATTGGATTCTATTTCTCTCGATTTACCAGTAAATACAACTTTTTAGTTTCCTCAAAGCAAGACAAACCGTATTTTTTTCCTGATATAGCATTTGTTGGCTTATTTTAGTAGTCTCAGCCCTTAATCTTAAAGTGATGAGGGTGGATAAAGGATAAAAAGACATTACACAAGTAAAAAGGACACTTGATATCTCAGTTATTTTTTGGCTATTGCACTTATACTGATGATTACTCATTCCAGCGCATCAAAGGCAATATTTACTGATCGTTCTTCACCCAGAAATGACATGGGCAATATCTTATACCTCTAAAACTCTCTAGTTTTGTGGCATGATGGTCAAGAGTGAGGCCTCTGGAGACAGGCTATCTGGGTTAGAATCCCAGCTTGTGCAAGTCACTTAATGTCTTGCTGTTGTTTCCTTATCAATGAAATGGAGATAACAATAGTGTTTACATCACTATGAGGATTGAATGAGTTAAAAATGTTAAAAACTTAAAATATTGCCTGGCACATAGTAAGCATTCAATCATTATTATCACAATTTATATTTGTGCACTGGTGTCCCTCCTTATTCACTAAGACTCATTGGATGAGCCCCTGTTCTATGCCAGTCACAGTGATAGACACCTCAGTTCTAAATCAGACATCATTCATGCCCCGAAGAGCTTACAGTAAAGTAGAAAGAAAGAAAAATTAAAAAAAAAAGACATTGCTGTAACGCAGAGGTTCTTAAACAGGATTCAGGAAGTCTGTGAACTTGGATGAGAAAAAAAATTACATCTTTATTTACACTAACCTCTAGCTGCAATTTAGCTTTTCCTTTCAGGTGACAAATCACATTAGTGTTAGCAGTGCTTGTGGCTTTGTTACCAAGAGAAATTTTCATATCACATTACAGATATTTCCATATCACATTACAGTTCGTGCAGGTATCTCAAAATATTATTTATCCTCATCATTACTTTGAAATTTTGATAGTTATCCGACTGACCAGCTGGTAGATCTCATTTATTATTTATAACATTTGTAAAGAAGAACTTACAGTACTACATCACAACTTTTTAGTTTTTTAGTATTTTAGTAACAGTATTTTATTATAATTGGTTTCCTTTATAATCTGATAAATTTTATATTTATACGTTTTTTAAAAAGAGGTTCATAGACGTCACTAGACTGCCAAGGGAGTCTGAAATATGTTAATAATCCCAACAGATAAGTCTACATAAGGCGAAGCAAGGGCACTAGTGAAAGAGTGGATAATAGGAGTACAAAATGGCTTTTTCTGTAAGAGAAACTAGGGTGGCCCTTAGGTTTTAAAACAAACGAACTTAAAAACAGCTTGTGGTACATTATTAAGGATGGCTGTATTATTATTGCAAAAGAGCATAGAAATTGGAGTTAGAAAATCTGGGTTTATGTCACAACTGCCATTAAATGAGCAAGTCATTTAACTTCTCTAAGCCTATTTTGTCAGCTGTAAAATGGAAAAAACGCCAGTTTCACAAGATGATTATGAAAAAGCTTTTATATTCGTAAAAACATAATGACAACTTTAAAGTATTAAAACAATTGCTATCCTTCTTTCCTTACATATATAGATATCTAGTCCCGTGCTAGGGGGAAAAAAAAAAAAAAAGACAACAGCCTTTGCTTTTAGGAGTTTACAGTTCCATTGCAGATATGACATGAAGGCAAAAACAAACAAATCTCCCGGAAAGCAATTCAAATTCAGTGTGAGCTAAAGGAGTTGCACATATACAAGTCATTGACAGCCAATCGGCATAACAAATCTCAAAAACAATTGTCACCCCAAATTTAGAAATAACAACATAAAATAAGCTAGCCACAAATGGCACCAATCCCTTGAGATCATCTCTAAACGTATTACTTATCTGATTAGGAAAACGGAAATGTAGCCAGGATAACCTTTCAATTAATTCTAATTTATCTGAGGCATTAAGTTGTTTTTTTTTTTTTTTTTTTTAAGCATTCTACATACATTCTATTTTTTTTTTTTTTTGGAGACAGAGTGTTAATCTGTTGCCCGGGTGAGAGGGAGTGCCGTGGCATCAGCCTATCTCACAGCAACCTCACACTCCTGGGCTGAAGCGATCCTTCTGCCTCAGCCTCCCAAGTAGCTGGGACTACAGGCATGTGCCACCATGCCCGGCTAATTTTTTCTATATATATTTAGTTGTCCAATTAATTTCTTTCTGTTTTTAGTAGAGACAGGGTCTGGCTCTTGCTCAGGCTGGTCTCAAACTCCTGACCTTGAGTGATCCACCCGCCTCGGCCTCCCAGAGTGCTAGGATTACAGGCGTGAGCCACCGCGCCCGGCCATCTACGTACATTCTAGACAAAGGACAATCTCAAAGCGAAAATTTGTTACTATGCCTCTCCCATAGCATGGTTGGCTTTGGTTCTCATGACCAGTGCTAGTTAGCTATCGTACATAAAACCATGCGTGTGCCCACGCCCAAGCTGAGAATGCTACCAAGGTGTTCTTAAAGGAAATAACCTCTAAGAACATCTCAACTCCCTTAGCTCCATTTCTCTGTTTATCAAACATTTGTGATAATCCATCACTAGTTTTTTTCCTTTGATTGTACCTCTTTCTCCATCTGCACCCTCTCCCCCCAAAATGGGAGAAACTGTGCAAATGATAAAGACTGGTCATTTTGCCAGTTATACTTACTGTTAATTAATAAATTAGTATTCTTGTTTATAACTTGATATTTTGTAATTCGCTTAGTGTGAGTGAATTCTACAGACCCTGACTGAATTGATGAAACCTCACTTTCTAACCCTGTAAAGCAGTTTACCAAGATCTAAAAACCCACAAGCCTCTGTGGGATGCCATTAATCAGAGAAGGCTGATTTCAGAAATCTAAAAAAGAAAAAAAAAATCTTTTTGTGGGAGGATATACAAAATACAGAGCACAGAGAATAGGATAATAAACAAGAAAGCACTCTGAACTTTTTATCTGAATCTAATATATAGCAGTTGTCTTTTAAAAATTAGCAACAGGTATACCTAATTTCAGATAACACTTAATTTCCGATGTGTTCCTGAAATGCCAAATTTTATATTAAATGCATCAATTGTAGGGCTCACTTCAAGTAGCAAAGTCTTTGATGAAGTCAGTACTTGAGGTATTTAAATAACCATTCCAAAGATAATTAGTTTTGTAAACGACTTGTTTAACAAAGACACTTGTGTAAACAGTGTTTTGCAGTTAACTACAGAGAACCCAAAGTAGACATTTGAAAAATGCTAGATAAAGTGTGAAATGGTTCTATGTTTATAGACTGGGATTTTTGAAGGTAGTGTTTCACTGTAACGTAGTATAAGATCACAGAATCTGAATTGCATGAACATTCTTGGAGATCATCTCGTCCAACCCGAAATTCACATCCTTGAGGATACCAGCTCAGCTCCAGACTAACCCGCACCCGAAGGCTGAATCGGGCCTACGCGTCTTTTTAAGCAAGACCCGCAGCGCACCGTCTTCCCTCTCGAGTTTTCCATCGCAAACCGTATAGATTCTCAAGAAGAGTGTCAGTACTTCTAAGAAACCATCGTCTTCGCTCTGACCACTACTATGGTTTCTGGAGCCAAAACTCCAAATATCTGGACTTTGCTCCCATCACGTTGAGAAGACGCCACCTTTCTCAGTGAAGACCCTGAAGCCTACAGGAAACCGTTTCCCTCCCTGCAACAACATAAATCGCTCCCTTTGGTGGAGCCCGGTCGCGTCCGACAGCAGTCGCCGCCGCAATCCCTTGCCAGTGCCAGGTGGGACTCGGCCATGGGTGGCTTGGGGCACGTGGTGTCGAGAGGACAGGGGACGCGATTCCCGCCCCGGGAGCCCCGCAGCTGAGAAGCGACCCTGATCACGGGCACGCCAACCCCCCGTCAGGCCCCTTCCTAGGAAGTTAGAGACTCGATGATCTGTAATAGATCTCAGTTCATTTAACAGGCCCCTTGCCCCCCAGTTCCTCAGAGGCCCGCCTCTCTTCAGGGGGTCCCGTAACCCCCTGGGGGCGGTGACTGACGACACTCTGAAGGCGAGAAACGGCTCCCTAAGCCGCTCGCTGGGTCCCTCTCTCCCCACAATGCACCGGGGCCAGCAGGAAGGCCGCTCCGACCCCTAATTTTCCCGCGAATTCAGTTCAAAGAGGCGGCCGGGCCCGCGATCGGCAGCGCGCACGGGCCAACCAAGCCGCGCCTCCGCGAAAAGCACCTCCGCGTGACTGACGGGGGAATCCACGGGCCAACGGGCTGGGCGGCCGGGCGGCGCGCGCTCCCGCTGGCCAATCAGAGCTCCGGGCGGGGGAAGTGGGCGGAGCGAGGCCAGGGTAGGGTGAGCGGCCTCTGGAGCGGAGCGGGGCTCTGAGGAGACACTTTTTTTTTTTCCTCCCTCCTTCCCTCCTCTCCTCCTCCCTTCCCTTCCCCTCTCCTCCCCTCTCTCCTCCTTCCCCCCTCGGTCCGCCGGAGCCTGCTGGGGCGAGCGGTTGGTATTGCAGGCGCTTACTCTCCGGGGCCGCCCGGCGGGTAGCTGGCGGGGGGAGGAGGCAGGAACCGCGATGGCGCCTCAGAAGCACGGCGGTGGGGGAGGGGGCGGTTCGGGGCCCAGCGCGGGGTCCGGGGGAGGCGGCTTCGGGGGTTCGGCGGCGGTGGCGGCGGCGACGGCTTCGGGCGGCAAATCCGGCGGCGGGGGCTGCGGAGGCGGCGGCAGTTACTCGGCCTCCTCCTCTTCCTCCGCGGCGGCAGCGGCGGGGGCCGCGGTGTTACCGGTGAAGAAGCCGAAAATGGAGCACGTCCAGGCTGACCACGAGCTTTTCCTCCAGGCCTTTGAGAGTGAGTGTGTCTGGGGCTTTGAGGGCAGCAGGACCCACTCTTCCAGCCTCGGGGGACGGGACGCTGTGCCGGGCCGCCCTGCCTCCCCGGGAGTCCAGTTGGTTTGAGAGTGGAGGGAGAAATTGAGGGGGATGTCCCCCCCTTCAGGGATCGCGGCTCCCGGGGATCCGAAGTCTGGGGCCTTCGCGGGGAGCGGAAGAGGGGGTCCAGGGCAGGTTGCTGACTCCCCGAAGATTTGCGCGAGAGGTTCGGCACTGGGGCCCCACGTTAAGAGCCGGCTTCTCTTAGATGCAGAGGTTGCAGTTGGTCTGAGGTGCAGTCAGACCCCAGGGCTAGTTCTTGTTTTCTTTCATGCCTTTCATACTCTGGAAGTACGGGGGTTTCGCTTGTAGGTTTCGAGGTGCAGAATGAAGCCTGGGAAGGGATGAGTGCAGTGAAACCGACGAAATTGTCATAAGTCTGCGATGCCTCCGCGCTAAGTTGGTGCTGCATGTTAGCATGCCACCCTGGATGCTTTAAACCTTTCAAATACATCCACCCATTTTTTGGATACGTAAACTGAGACAGCCGTCAATCGTCTTCTCTGGAGACGACCCCGGAATTCTGCTCTTTGTACTTGGCTGTATTCCGGCACTTTTTTAAAAATATCAATTTCTGTTTGTAAGGTCAGTTTGGAGGGCGCAACTGGGACTTACTTGGAAAGGGGAGTAAGGTGTCTGGAAACAATAGAATTTATTAAAAACATCATGACTATAAATAATTTTAACTGTTCTTTAATGAATGTTTGTATCCTAATTGTTTTCCCTTTTTGCCTTTTTTGTGGATGTTATAATTTGGGTGATCTTTAATAGCTAAATATCTTACAGAAACTTGAATAAACTTGGCTCTACCGCCAAACGTCCTTATTTACAATTTCATTGTGGCATAGTTAAGGGCATGGTATCAGCTGTGCTTGGAAAGACGCATTACGTTGTTTAATACCCTTCCTTCATTCTCTCATTAGTGCTTCATGAAATTCTAATTGGAATTTAATACAAGGAATTTCAGTTTTGTTGAAACGAATATTGAGGCCGTTTCAGAGATTCACGTTATTTTGCCTAATACACTTCCAAAAATCTATAGAGGCTTTAATTGGAAATATGATGGAACTTTGTCACCACTGAAAGGCAGTAGTGACAGACATACTTGCATCTTCTTTTAGTTTAATTTGAAACTAAAACTAAACTAACTGAAGAGTAAGTGAAAACTTTAAAAATTCTTTCAAAACGTTATGAGAAGACAAATCCTCCAAGAAAGTTTTAACTATTTGCTTTCTGATGAGCCCCCCTTGGAGACGTCAGCTCTAGTAAGAGATAGAGCTGGTCACAAAGCAGTTTGATTTTTGTTAATGTTGCTCTTCATTTATGAGACGTTTAAATGCTTTAATATAATAATATAGTTACTCATTTAGTTTGATACTACTTTAAAGAAATGTGATATTACTAGGTCATTAATGTAACTGGTATGATATGTGTATATTTTTCATCTTTAACCTAAGTTCTTTATAACAAATTTTAGCTGATTGAAAATTTAACTAATTTTAAGCATTAAAAAGACTTGGGAATCTGTCAAATGTGTAAAAAATACATGTTGAGGTAGTATTTACATAGAGGTAATATTTACATTGAGCAAAATGGATAAAAATTTAAACTATAATTAGATATTTATTGAGTTTAGCTGCAGTTGTGCCTCAGATGCCTCTCAATATTGACTTTCAACATAATCTGTATTAGGCTGTCTGGGAAGCGATTTTATGCCATTTTGGCTGACTACTATACACATTTTTTAAGTGACCAATTAAAAAGTGAAATTCTCATCTTGTTTGGCATCGATAAATAGTTATCTTGAATCCAGCTACCTATTTCAGCTACTTTTTAGAAGGAGATGGATTATAGTTTAAATTAGCTAAATTAAATGAATACAACTACTGCCCTTCAGTTTTGCCCAATAACAATAGCTACCTTGGAAACATTTAAGAACAAGATTATAGAGAACCATAGGTTTAAAATAAATGGAGATGAATTTTGTGAATGAATGCCATATGTTGGATGCCTTTTGATTTTATGGCACATGCTGATTTTTTTTGATGTAAATATTAGTGCATGATTTCCATAACAGGTGATTGGTTTATGTTGGTTAAAACATGGGCTGAGTTGATATTTTCCTGACAAGTCATAAGTACATTTAGATAATGTCTGGATTTTTGTTTCCTATTATCTAGAACCAACACAGATCTATAGATTTCTTCGAACTCGGAATCTCATAGCAGTAAGTAGTCAACAAAATTCATCAATATTATTTCTTTTTTATAACTTCATCTGTATTTAATTTTAATATTTTAAAAATTTTTTTATAGCCAATATTTTTGCACAGAACTCTTACTTACATGTCTCATCGAAACTCCAGAACAAACATCAAAAGGTACATTTTTATAACTCTTCTTTCAAGCTGATCAAACCATGTTAAAGTTTTGTTTTAAATTACTATTTCTAATTAAATATGAAAACAAGTGAAAGAGTGACTGGTTGTATTAGTTACAAAGTGATTTTTAATAGTATAATTTTTGTAAATCCCACTTTGTTCCTAGCATTTTCCCCCCTCCAACAGAAATGATTTAGTAGTGAAATGAATGAGATAATTTTACTGGCTCATGTTTTTACTCTGTACCACTAGTTATTTTCAAGTTTGGTAGAAGTCAGGGATTTAAATATTTCATAAAGGGCTCAGGCTAACCATCTTTGATACATAAAATTTAAAAGTTAATTTTTAAATATTTGTTATATGTCTACCAATAAAGAATTAGCTCCTATAATGATAGGTTTAGAAAGTCTTGTTTATATCTTTGATGGTAGTCTTACTGAGGGGAAATACTTTTGAAGTCAATGGGATGAATGTTCTTAAAAAGCAAGGAAGTCTTAATCAGCTGGTCTTAAAGTGGAATCTGAAGGTGTGGGACAAAGCTTTTTGCTGTGTAACATTGAAAGATTAACCATATGTAATTATGGAATGCAAGTTTCTTGTTCTAGGTACAAGATTATATTTATTGAGCATATCAACCGAACACGTTTAAATTTAAAGGAGAGAACTTGTGTTAGGCATTTGGCATTATAATCTTGACTTAGTGAAACCATTAAGCTGTCTTAAAGGACTTTGAAACCAAACTCCTTGGGACAGTGGTCCCCAACCTTTTTCGCACTAGGGACTGATTTTATGGAAGACAATTTTTCCATGGGGGTGGATGTGGGGGCGGAGAGAAGCAGAGCTCAGATGGTGATGCCAGTGATGGGGAGCAGCTATATAGATGAAGCTTCACTGGCTTATCCTCTGCTTACCTCCTGCTGTGCGCTCTTCACCACCTGCCTAAGTTTCATTAAAGACAATTTTTCTATGGACAGTGAGGGAGCTCTGCAGCCTGGTGGAGCTGCTGTTGGTCTGAGGTCTGGTGGTTGGGGACCGCAGCCTTGGAAGACTCCTACTAGTTACTAAATGGCATTACAGTTCTGTAGCAAGACACAGTTGAATTTTGTAGATCTATGTACTTGTATTTTGAAAGATTGGAATGTTAAAACTATTTGTCTTTTGGTTATCTTTCTGAAGAGAGAGAGAATGAATTGCATTTAATTGGTGAAAATTGCTAAGCATCCGAATAACTTGAAGAGAGGTGATGAATTAGGTAGCAGAATTAGATTTGTCAACTCTCTCTGGGCGCAGTGGCTCACGCCTGTAATCCTAGCACTTTGGGAGGTCGAGGTGGGTGGATCGCTCAAGGTCAGGAGTTCAAAACCAGCCTGAGTGAGACCCCGTCTCTATTAAAAATAGAAAGAAATTAATTGGCCAACTAAAAATATGTATATAAAAAATTAGCCGGGCATGGTGGCACATGCCTGTAGTCCCAGCTACTCAGGAGGCTGAGGCAGAAGGATTGCTTGAGCCCAGGAGTTCGAGGTTGCTGTGAGCTAGGCTGATGCCACGGCACTCTAGCCCAGGCAACAGAGTGAGACTGTGTCTCCAAAAAAAAAAAAAAAAAAAAGATTTGTCAACTCTTTACCTGTCTAGTCTATTATTTGATCTATGCCAGCATTCAGCATACTTTTTCTTTAAGGGACTGGATAGTAAATATTTCAGGATTTGTGGCCAGGAGGCAAAATCAAGGATATTACATAGGTATTTAATATAAAAAGAAAGAAAAATGTCTATAAATTTTTATTGATGAAATTCAATACAGAATACAGCATTTTGTAGTGCAGGCCTACTAATGAGAAATGTAGAATTCTTTGGGGGGGAGGGCCAGATAACATTTTGCTTAATTGGAGTTCAAAGTTAGTGTTCTCCATTATCAAATCAATTGCTAATATTTATCTGAAGAATTGTTTTTTAGCTCATGGGTTGTACAAAAATAGGCAGTAGGCCAGATTTTGCCCTTGAACCATAGTGTACTAACCTTTGATTTATTCTATAAAACTCAAATTTAATTAACTTTTTTCTTTCATTGAAGTGTTTTTAATATGGACGGTCAATTGAGTCATCTAGGATGGTGCTTGGTTTTAGTTTTAAAAGTGATTAACTTATTTTAAAATAAGTTTGAGTTAATCCACAAATGGAAAAAGTAATACACATTTAAAATCTAAGTTCATCATTTTCCTGTCATGTTTGTTTATTAGACAGTATGTCCTGTTGTGGGATATGTTTCTATTGTCTGCCATTGGGTGAAGATAGTTTAAAAGGCCCGATAGTAGAAACTGATTTTCTTAATTATTGCCCTTGAGGTTTTAAAAAAAATTGTCTTTGGGGAATTTGGAAGCAATTTGATAGCCAAAAAACATTTAAGTCCCACTTAATTTCCTACAAAAATGGATAGGAATCACGTAATTCTCTTGTTATGTGCCTCACTTTATATATAAGACGTTAAGACTAATTTTTAAGAAATTAGAGCCAACTTATGTCTTCAAATGAATGCTGTCTTCAAAGTAGTTGATAACTTTGGAGGTGACAAACTTAGTCCAGTGATTGTGCTCTTTTCCTAAGACATTTTTGGAACTCTTTTTTTTAATATTACAACACAATACCTATTGTTTGAATAAGGACGTCACTCCTTTTGAAGTCATACTCTCAGTTCTCATATTAATTCTGGTATGTTTGTTAAACTCATCTTGTACTTTAGTCTCCCTTCATAGAGATATTCAAATTCTAAAGGCTAACACGACAACTCTGACAAAGTAGAAATATAGGTAAGCAGAAGGGCACCTTTTATCAAATCCATTTTACTAGATGTCATTTGAGCTGTTTCTGAATCCTCCCAAGAAAATTTCCTGAAATTTCTTGAATTTTTAAAATATTCTAGTTTTTGATAACTATTTCCCTTATTAAATCTGAGCTAAAGTAGCATTACCTTTCTAAAGAACAGAAATACTTGGTGTTGGGGGAGGAGCTGCTTTTGTATGGCTGCTTATGTGGTTTGTTTTGTTTATTCCTAAAGAAGGCAGGGCCACTTTTATGATCTTACCTATTTCAAATGGTTGTTAATATTTAATTTTCTTATTCACTTTTCTATATACAACTTTATATATTGGAAGAGATGAACCTTGGGACTTAAAAGTCTTACCTTTCTTTCTATAGACAGAATTTCTTCTTAATCATTACATAAAGATAAACATATTATTCTTAACAGTTTCTCCAGTAACTTCACAACCCTCCTTAATAGTAACTTTTAATACTTACACTGAACAATTCTTGTAAGTAGCCTAAAAGAGTCCTACATTTTTATTCTTTCTTCTCTCTTATCTGTGGAGATTGAAAATATATTGCCATCTTTCTTAAAGCACTTCTTACTATGTTCTATTGGATGAAATTTTAATATTGAAGTTTTCCAGTAACTCTAAAGGTAAAGAGAGAAAGAAGCCTTTTTCCCCCCTTAAGATCTTTGGTTAATGGAGGCTAATCTTACTTACCTGAGATACAGATTATATCAATTCTGCTCTTCCTATCAGTGATTTATTGTAATATATTTACATTAACATTTCTCTACTGTTAATTCTTTTTACAGTAGTTGAGTACAATAGTTATTTTTGAGGAATGAGCATATACATAATTTCTAGTATCTGCATTCAGGCATTATAAAGTAGTAAGTTAATGTGGAATATGTTAAGCTTTTCAAGTCCTAAATTTGAAGAGAATACATGAGTATAAAGAGAAACGTTTGTTTCTAATTAGATTACGTGAGTCTAGATTTTTAGCCTCTATCTATAGGGAACATATCATAGACTACCTTAAAAACTAAGATGAGGCTTGTTTTATAATCTGTTAATCCTTTAATTGCTTTGGGAGATTATACTTAATTAAAGTTTCTATTGTGGAAAAATTACTTTTTTCTCTTAAACTTATTAAGTTAAAAGCTAATAATTTTATTATGATATGCTGGGTATGTCCCCTTCAGAATTTTTTCATGATATCAACAACCATCTCTTTAATATGATACATATATATCATTTAACTTTAGGTTTTGCTAATAATCTTGGAGGATGTCTTGTGAACTTCAGATACATTTTATTAGAATATCCATTTTTTTATGTGATGTTGCTAGTATATATTTTTTGGGTTGCCTAATAGAAATGTGTTTCAAAATACATATAATTTCCATTTGTTTGGCTCAATTCAGCAGATGCTTGAATACCTGCCCAAGTGTAAGGCACTGTGCAAATACTACATGGCTTTCTTTGAAGAAAAGCAATCGTTGCCCTTCAGGAGCTTATAATCTACTAGGAGAAATAAAATATTTACACAAATTTCACATGTAGAAGACCAAATACCATAATAAATGTAGACCAAGGGTCATGGGTAAAGAGAAATCACTCTGATTTGGGAATAATTACAAATGGTGTCATGAAAAAGTTAGTATTTGAGATGGGGCTTTTGAAGGCTTATCTACTGTATTGTAACATACACTGTCTTAATAGTATTCATTGTATGGCTAACCATCCATAATTTAGCTTACTAAAAATGATCAATCGGATTCCATCTTGCCTATAATAGTGACAATAAAGTGTAATTTGTTTGTTTTTCCCAGTTGAGAAGTGATTATTTTGTTTATCTATTTCTTCCAGGAAAACATTTAAAGTTGATGATATGTTATCAAAAGTAGAGAAAATGAAAGGAGAGCAAGAATCTCATAGGTAAGATAACCTATCAGTTTACATTAAGTGATATACTTGAGGAAAGAGGAAAAATTACAGTGATCATTTCCCAAATGATCACCTCAGTATCATAAAGAGTTAGAAGGAACCTTAGAGGTCAGTTGATCCAAACTCAAACACAAGTCAGGAATTAATTTCTGTAGCATCCCTGGCAGCGAATCCTTAAGCCTTGGCTTGAATACCTCCAAGTCAGGGAACTCACTGCTTTAAAAAGCAGTTGTGTTCATTATTGTTTACCTCCATTAACAGTTTCTTGAGTTTTGAATGAGAGTCTCTATAACTTCTGCAATTGGTCTTAATTCTCCTACCTCATTGAAGGAGGGATGGAGACTCACATTTATGGTATACTTGCTTTGTGCTAGGTGAGGTGGCAGGTGCTTCACAGTATCACATCTTTTCTAAGTAATTATCCTCAAAAAAGAGAGGGCCTTTTTTTCCATCTTTTCCTTCCCCTTATTTAAATTTTTGAGGCAATGTATTCATAACTTTATTTTATATTTGAAATATGTTTCTCACATGTTAGTTTTAGAAATTTGACCCTTTGAACAGAATCTACTTATTGTACATTTTCAAATATATACCCAGAACTAATCCCTAAATGTTCTGACTAGCCTAATATCTGCCTACTCTAGACAGTATGCTTCTGTTTATTCTTTGGTATGTAAACTTGAATATTATTCTAGAGAGAAACAGGAATTTGGGTGATTTTTGTTCATTTGTTGACTACTTTTAGAATGTAGAATGAAAAATACTAGACTTTTTAAAAACATGTAGTTGGAAAAATTTGTCACAATGCATTTTTCTCCTGAAATTTTCTTTTTCCTTATGTCTTTTTCTTTCCTAAGATTTCCACCTCCTATCTTCTGAATTTTAAATCACATCTTACCAATTTAGATAAGATATACATACACTTAAAGATGCTTCATTTATGTTTTCTCCTTGTTTTAGTGAGTGGTAAAAAGGCTTCATTTTTTGCAGTTGCTTATATTCTAAACTTGGCTTGAATTAGGTGACTTTGTTACTTGAGTTGTAAAGTCACAGGTTTAATTTTATATCTTAACGATCTTGTGGGATTGAAGTGTAATTTATGTTTCCATATCTAGGCAATCTTGACTTGTAAATCAAGCTGTGATAGTTCATCCTAGAAGCTGAGATCCTGAATTTACCTAATCCTTCTTAGTCAGGGAGTACTCTATGAGAGAGAACTGAGAATATTCCTAGTGCATGTGTGTTATTCTTAGCAAATTCCTATTCCAGATCCTTGTCTGGTCACTTGCCCTGGACAGAGCTCTTGGGATCTTCAGGGCTTTTTAGAGTATCCTGGTTTGACCCCGCTGCTTCTTTTCTCCTGACCACCTTAATAGTTTGCTCTCTAGGCCTTTCAGGGTTCAAGTGGGAAAGAAGAATGAACCAACAAGAAGAAAACTTGACCTTTTTCTTTATTTTTTTCATCAAGGTTCTGCCTTCATCATTCCTAAACCCTACTGCTATCTCATTGTGACATTGGCTTTGATAAATATTACTGAACTTTCCTAAGAATGTGTTGTGAGGGAGATATTATAATAATTCTTCCTGAACTATTGTTTCTCTAATAATTGTATTTGTGGGTTCAACAGCAACTCATAGAAACATCAGAGGGTTACATAAAATTCCTGCTTGTAATTTTGTTTTTTTGTTTTTTTGTTTTTTTCTGATCAAGTCTCGTTTATTGAGCATGAGGTTACAGCTTTTTATTTATTTATTTATTTATTTATTTATTTAGAAAGAAAATTGGATTGGCTGTATTAATTTTGTACAAAACAAATTTCAAAGCAAGGAAAATTATTAGTGATAAAGAGATGCATTACATAGTAATAAAGGATTCCATTCT